>PVJS01020900.1:6151-32203 GCA_004027185.1 Glis glis
TTTTTTTTTTTTTTTGCACTGGGGATTGAACCCAGGGGCATTCTACCTCCGGGCTTCACCCCCAGCCCTATTTTTAAATTTTTTTTATTTTTGCGGAACTGGGGGTTGAACTGAGGGACATTCTACCTCCGGGTTACACCCCCAGCCCTATTTTTTATTCTTTATTTTGAAACAGGGTCTCACTAAGTTGTGGAGGGCCTCACTAAGTAGCTGAGGCTGGCCGCGAACCTGCGATCTGTTCGGGTCTGTGTCGCGCGTGGAGCGAGTCGCTGCTCGCCTTCACTCTGCTATTCTGCAGCTGCTGGGTTCACAACAGGTCGCTGGCGTCTCCGTGGGTCTTGTGTAGAAGCCACAGTGCTGGTAGTCGCCGATGAGGTCCTGCCAGGATGTCGCTGATGAGGTCCTGCCAGGATGGCGCCACTGCAGCCGCTGTCGCCGCTGCTGTTTGGTGTCTCGAGTGTGGAGGAGCCGCTGCTCGCTTTCATCTCTGCTGACCTGCAGTTGAGCTCACAGCAGGTCTCTGGTTTCTCTGCTGGTGGCGTGTGGAAGCCACAATGCCGGGAGCGGCCGGCGCAGTCTGGCCAAGATGGCACCACCGCCGTCTGTTAGGTAAGGCGCTAGGAGCTTTTTACTTTCCTCTGTTTTGTCTTCTGGCTTTGATTCCGTCACGTTTCAAATTTTTCATTGTTTAGTTCAAGTTTTTGTTGCTTTTCTTCTCCTATCGAGAAGTTGCTTTCACGGCAATTGAGACCCAAGTCTCAGAGAGGTCGTAACGTGGTATCTCCCTTGGTCGCCATCTTGGACCCCGCCCAGCTATCACCTTTTAAAGTGAATGGCTCGACTTTTCCTTCTAAAATTAGCTGTTGGCCGGGCGTGGTGGCGCACGCTTGTAATCCCAGTACTTTGGGAGGCGGAGACCGGAGGATCCGGGTTCGCGGCCAGCCTCAGCTCTCTCTCTCTCTCTCTCTCTCTCTACCTAGTGAGGCCCTCCGCAACTTCGTGAGACCCGTTTTCAAAATAAAGTATAAAAAAATAGGGCCGGGGGTGTAGCGCGGAGGTAGAACGCCCCTGTGTTCAATCCACGGTACTGAAAAAAAAATTAGCCATTGGTGGACTGTCCTTGCTCATTTGTGAATCTGAGTCAGAATAATTGCTATATTAAAATTTCTACACATTGCCCAATTTGAGTGCCATCTTATTCCTATTGGGACTTTGATGGAAATGATGGTCATATTTTCATTTTAGAACAACCGCTGGGTTAACGGGAGATAATTTATTGTGAAGAAAGAGGAAAAAGATGTGGGTAGAAGAGGGCAGACAGGAATGCCAACCAGTCAAAGCACTGTTCATTGATCAAGTATTTATTGAGCGATACTTTGTATCAGGCAGTGCCTTGAATAAACAACACACAGTTCCTTTGAGGAACTCACACAGTTCCTTTGAGGAACTCACCACTTATTAGGAGACAGATACAAAAAGAAAGTGAGGTCCCCAGCAGTACAGGAGGCATGGCGGCACAGGGACTATCAGCTCTGCGGTGGACACTCAGGGAAGGAGGCCACCCTGGGAGGCTGCCTCTACAGACAACATTAGTAGCAAACTCGCCTTCTGACTCTGGGCTGGAATTGACCCCTGGGAGCACTGGAGGGGATCAGAGCGAGGGAAGCAGATAAAGGTAGATGATTTATTCCCCAGATTTCCACTTTTAGGGTCATCGTGGGCTGCCTGTATCACTCAGCTTGAAGTTACTGCTCTTGTCGGGGGACCTTCTCACGTAGTTCTTTCTTTCTCTCTATCGCTCCTTAGTAATTGCTTTCTCCCCTGGCCTCATTGGGTCTAGGTATAATAAATTTACCTCATTGTGACTAGTCTGGGGTATTTTATTATTCCTGCAATTTCCCAACAGTGCTCAAATCTTTCAGAATAATCACTCTATTAAAATGTCCACAAATTACCCAATTTGAGTGTCATCTTATTCCTACTGGGACCCTGATGGAAATAAGGTCATATTTTTATTTCAGTACAACTGCTTAGGTAGCAGGGGATATGTATTAGAAAGGGACACATGAAAGAAGGTACAGAGATCAAAGAAAAAGACAATACAATACAAAGGAGACGATGCCACTTCTGATGAGCGAGGACTGGGCCTGACCATGGACATTAGGGTGAGAGGGAGAGGAGGGCAGCACAGATATGTGAAGACAGAGTCATTACAACTTGGTTTAACCATCTTAACCAATCAGATTCATCCTCACCAAATACTAGGTGTCTTAGTCCATTTTTCCCCATTGCTACAACATAATACCCGAGAGGAGAAATTTATAAAGAAAAGAAGTTCATTTGGCTCACAGTTCTGGCGGCTGGCAGCAGCTTCTGGCGAGAGATCTGTGCTTTGTCCCAACATGGTGGAAGGGCGGAAGGTCAGGCAAATGCAGGAGAAGGACACAAAACAAGGGGCGGTCTTGCTTTTTAACAACCCGCTCGCCTGGTAACGAATCCAGTCCTGTGAGTGAGGCACTGATTCATTCAGGCGGGTGGAGTTCCCACAACCTAAATACCTCTCGCTAGGCCCCGCCTCCCAGCCCCACCATCTGAGAGACCAACCTGCCAACGCCTGAATCTGGAGGCACGCGCCCCAACCACGGCGCCAGGAAAAGGGAAATGCCATCTTGTAGTTTATCTCGCATCGATTTAAAAAGTGAAGATTTACAGAGAAGTAGAAGAGAGGCAAGCAGGACAGCGGCTCCCCAGGCTTTTAGATCATATGACTCAGAGGCACTGGGGATGACCCGAGTTTTTAAAGGTTTCATGGTCCTGTCCCACTGGGTCAGTATGGCATGTCTAGCTCCCTCCCATCTTCCGGGGCCCACAAGGCGGTACTGGTAAGGGGTACAGGGCCCAAAGAACACTTCCCAAGCTAGTCTGGGATCCCGGAGGAATAGAAGCGGGATGTTGGGCTTGGCGCCAATGCACACGGCCAGCTCATCCAGGTAGGAGATGTAGTTGAGTTTGTCTTGACTGGTGTCCTTCATCACTCCCCTGCCGGGAGGAAAAAAGAGACAGCTTGCACCAACCACTCCCGCCCTGAGCTCTCAAGTTACAAGACCTGCTCTCTTCCCGCCATTTGTAGCTTTTTAAAATTTTATTTATTTTTTGTGGTCCTAGGGATGGAACCCAGTGTGCTCTACCTCCAAGCTACACCCCACCCCGATTTTATTTTTGTTTTGAAACAGGGTCTTGCTAGGTTGCTGAGAGTCTCACTGCTTGCAGAAGCTGGCCTCGAACCTGAGATCCTCCTGTACTCGGCCTTTCAAGTACTGGGATTCCAGATGTTTTTGGTAGCTTCTTTTTCAGAACCCAGCCCTGTTTGGGGAATACATTTCCAACTTCCATACTGCTTTTCTAGGAATGGATTTTATGATAATCGAGAATCCCTTTTGGGGGGGATTTATTGGCAAGTTTTCCCTACAGCAATCTATATTTCGTACCTTTTAATGAGCTGCTCCTTTTCGGTGGCCTCCGCCATCAGTTTCTCGGATGGAGGTATCTCACAGAGTCCTACGAGAAAAGTCAGAAAGAACACTCAAGCCAGTTTCCCAGTGCTCTGACCTCGGTACCTGTGAGAGCTGAAGCTTAGCGTGCAATCGGGCTGCATAGGGAATATTCTGGAGAAAATCCCTCTTCTTGGCCTCCTCAGTGGGATCTGAATTGCAATCTGGGAAAATGAAGACTTTCCTGGGGGCCGGGGGGCCCCTTCTCCTCCTTTCCTGCTGTGGACTTGTGCTGGGGACTGGGCAGCCATTGAAGTGCAGTGCACCTGCAACTGGTCCTGTTCCCCGGTCCCACCTGCTCTATTTCACACTCAGCCCGGGGACCCCGATGAAGTGCTCTTAGGAGACAGCTGCCCTGTTTTGGACGAATGTTTGCGACGAGTTCTTCTACATTCTTACCGAGGTGGTACCGTCACTGAAGCTCTTTACGAAGTTCTTGTGCTGAAAACTAAAGTATGTCTCAAGGAACCCCACTGTCCAACTTGAAGTGCCTTTGTGGTGTGTGATTATCGATCAACACCATTTCCTTTTTTGGGGGGGGGTACTGAGGGTTGAATCCAGGGGCATTCTACCTCTGAGCTACACCCCGGCCCTATTTTTTATCCTTTATTTTGAAACAGGGTCTCACTAAGTTGCGGAGGGCCTCACTAAGTAGCTGAGGCTGGCCGCGAACCTGCGATCCTCCCGTCTCAGCCTCCCAAGTACTGGGATTACAAGCGTGCGCCACCACGCCCGGCTTAACACCATCCTCCTCTACTGGGAAATAGGAGTGTGCACAGATGTCAAAGATTCAGACATGGGTACTGCTTCTGTAACAGAGTCATGCGGGAACCTGGGTATTAAGACCCTGATTTGCCAAGAGACGTGCCCACACTGCAGGAGGAGAAACTGGGTGATCCAATGCTACATCCAGACTCCAGTTGGAATCTCTGCAGGGTGCTTAAGACCCAGGACGTAACCCACGGTCTTGTGGGAGTGAGAAGTTGGAATGGGATTTAATGATATCTCAACTTTCTTCCATTTTTAAAAATAAACCAATTGCAATTTTAAGTAAAATGGCATGTTGCCTTCTTTTATTCCCTTTTTTTTTGCGGTACCGGGGATTGAACCCAGGGGCGCTCTACCTCTGAGCTACACCCCCGGCCCTATTTTTTATCCTTTATTTTGAAACCGGGTCTCACAAAGTTGCAGAGGGCCTCACTAAGTAGCTGAGGCTGGCCACAAACCCGGATCCTCCGGTCCCAGCCTCCCAAGTACTGGGATTACAAGCGTGCGCCACCACACCCAGCCCCTTTTATTCCCTTTTTAAGAAAAGGAGCTATTCAGCCGGGCATGGTGGCGCACGCTTGTAATCCCAGTACTTTCGAGGCTGAGACAGGAGAATCGCAGGTTTGAGGACAACCTCAGCAAGTAGTGACACTCTCATCAACCTAGTGAGACCCTGTTTCCAAATACAAATAAAATAGGGCTGGGGGTGTAGCTCAGAGGTAGAATGCCCCTGGGTTCAATCCTCAGTGCCACACACACATCAAAAAAAAAAAAAAAAAAAAAGAAGAAGAAAAAAAGAAAAGGTGCTTTTCCTGCTTTTACCTCTATAAGGTTTTCTTTATGAATAAAGTTTATTCTATTCTAAAAAAAATCCCTTTCTCACTTTACCAGGAGACCCTGGTGCCAGACTGTGAGTGGGACACAGCCACGGCCCAGCCTTCTGGGCCGCTGCAGGTGGACCCACCATCTGCTCTCGCTCTCTCCACATATATACACCCCCGCGTTGTACACGGGTGTTGAAGCTATTAGTTGCTTAAATGGAAACACTGGAGGTGACCCCATTTTTGACCTTTGGCACATCTTCAGTTTTTTTTGCTTGTTTGTTTTTGTTTTTGGTACTGGAGGTTGAACTCAGAGGCATTCTACCTCTGAGCTACACCCCCAGCCCTATTTTATTTTATTTTTTTTATTTTGAAACAGGGTCTCACTAAATTTCTGAGGCTGGTCTCATACCTGCGATCCTCCTGTCTCAGCCTCCCAAGTACTGAGATTACAGGTGTGCGCCATCGCGCCCGGCTGCATCTTCAGTTTTGTTGCCCGGGAGCCTCAGGGGTGAAGGGGCCTGGCAGTCTCGGGTCTCACAGAGGCTGTGTCGGCTCGGCTGTCCTCAGGATCCGTCGTTCTGTCTCCCATCTGGGCAGTCTCAGGACTTGGCCTCTGCTCTTCCTGCTGTTCCCAATCCTACGCCCGGCTCTTGCCGCAGCAGCCTGGACCCTGGCCATTCTCTGCAGCTGCCCAGCTGCCCCAGAGTCTCAGTCTTCTGGGTTCCTGCCACCTCCACATCCCCTCTTACAATGCCACCTTGTTCCCCACATGCCCTGCCTGTCCCGGGCCACTTGTGAGCTTGCTCGTCCACCCTGTTCACCATCCCACGCCCGCCAGGTGCCAAGTGCCAACCCCAGGCCAGGGTTTGGGTTTACGATGCACACTTAATGGGCTCCACTGAGCTCTGTGGAACTGTAAGAACTCGCCAGTTCCCGCGAGGCCTGCAGAAGCTCTGGGGCAGCTCAGGGTCCTCCACCCCGCGATCTAACCAGCTCCGGCGTTCTGAGGCGCATTTTGGAGCTCATTACAAAGTATGTTTAAAAGCTAGGTACTTAACTGCCTTCCATGGCTTTAATATAATTGGATGGTGCTGTGAAAGCACCGTAATTGGCCTTAAAGAAGTACAAATTTGTGATAATTTAATGAAGGCTTGGGAACTTTTTTTCTGTAGTGTAAATAAAATAAGGTGAGAACCTCCTAAACACATCCTCTCCCATTCCCCCATTCAAATAGCATGTTTGCTGATGTAAGAGAACACAGGTTGTGTGTGTGTGTGTGTGTGTGTGTGTGTGTGTGTGTGTGTTTTTTACTGGGGAATGAACCCAGGGCCTTGCATATACTAGGCAAGTGCTCTACCACTGAGCTAACCTAGCCCTTTATTTTTTTATTTTGAGACAGGATCTGTCTAAATTTTCCTAGCTGGCCTTGAATTTGTGATCTAGCTGCCTCAGCCTCCAGAGTAGCTGGGATTATAGGCACGTACCACCATGCTTGGCTGAGAACATAGATTCCCTCCCTCCTTTCTCCCTACCCTCCCTCCTCCCCTCTCTTCCTTCCTTCCTTCCTTCCTTCCTTCCTTCCTTCCTTCCTTCTTTCCTTGGATTGAACCCAGGGACATTCTACCTCCAAGTCACACCCCCACCCCTATTTTATGTTTTGTTTTGAAACAGGGTCTCACTGAGTTACTGAAGGCCTCACTAAGTAGCTGAGGCTGGCCTTGAACCTGTGATCCTCCTGTCTCAGCTTCCTGAGTCCTGGGATTACAGGTGTGCACTACCACGCCCGGCTAGGACATAAGTTTCTTAGTATGGTTGATATCTATTGCATTTGGACAGCGGGATAGATGTCAGGGCTGCCTAGTGCTACATGCTACTTGCAAACTGTTGGTGATTGTTTTTATTCATTAAGGACAGCTGGTTGGACAGCTGGCGAATGCTGTTTGTATTTAAAAACAGTACAACTGCAACTCTTTAAAATGCTTCCTCATCTAAAACTCGCCTTACTTTAGAAGGTCTGCGAGGAACAGCAGCAGGACGCGCAGCGGAGACCCCTTAATGAGCATTCACCCTGTCAGGTTCTCTGCTAATCGCTTGGCAGACATTATCTGTTTACAAAATCCTGAGACACAGGGCTTATTAGCCTCATCTTACAGATGCAGGCCTGAGTGGTTTTTTTTTTTTTGTGGTACTGGGGATTGAACCCAGGGGCATTCTACCTCTGAGCTACACCCCCAGCCCTATTTTATTTTTATTTTTAAACAAGGTCTTGCTAGGTTGATGAGAGTCTCACTACTTGCTGAGTCTGTCCTCGAACCTGTGATCCTCCTGTCTCAGCCCCCCAAGTACTGGGATTACAGGCGTGCGCCCCCGTGCCTGGCTAGGGGCTGAGATTTAAGAGGTGCTCACAACTCACAAAGGTAATGCGTTCCAAAGTTGGGACTGGACCCCACTAGCTCTGAGTCCAGCACCTCCAGGGCTCCTGCAGAGATGACTGACAGCAAGTGGTGTCCAGTGTCTGGAATATTCATGAGCAGTTCTTAAAGGGTACTCTCTCTTCAGCCCTCAGTTTAACCCACACTATGCATTATTCCAATATCTTTCTTTGGAAGCAATATAAAATTCTTCTAGTAATAACTGGATTTGGAAGGAAGAAGACTGGACTAGAGTAGAATAGGCTCTTTGTGTGTGTGTGTGTGTGTGTGTGTGTGTGTGTGTGTGGTGCTGGGGATTAAACCCTGGGGTATCCTATCTCCAAACTACACCCCCAGCCCTTTTTATTTTTTATTTGGAAACAGGGTCTCACTAAGTTGCTGAGAGCCTGTCTACGTCGCTGAGGCTGGCTTTGAACCTGTGATCCTCCTGTCTCAGCCTCCCAAGTACTAGGTTTTCAGGTGTGCACCCTACACCCAGCCTAGAATAGGTTCTTGAAGCTTCCATTAAATTCAGTGAACCTGAGAAATTTGATTACATTCTGTTGTCTAAATTTACCCGATCTACAGAGTCAAAGTCTCTTCTTCTGCCCAGCCAGATGGAGTAACATATGCACACACGTTATGTCATTACACATATATGCAATTCATTGCTCATTTCATTTTTTCTAATATTTATGTTACTTT
Organism: Glis glis; assembly: GCA_004027185.1. Lineage (NCBI taxonomy): Eukaryota > Metazoa > Chordata > Mammalia > Rodentia > Gliridae > Glis > Glis glis. Next base: position 14,411 of record PVJS01020900.1, read on the forward strand.
GGCTCAAACTTGTTTGGTTTTAGCTAACTGGCAGGGAGCTAATTTTAAGATTCAGTGGCTCACTGGGCATGGTGGTGTGTCCACCTGTAATCTTCGTACTTGGGAGGCTAAGACAGGTGGATCGCAGGTTCGTGGCCAGTCTCAGCAATTTAGTGAGACTCTCAGCAACCCAGTGAGACCCTGTTTCAAAGTAAAAATAAAATAGGGCAGGGGGTGTAGCTCAGAGGTAGAACACCCCTGGGTTCAATCCCCAGCCTCTCTCTCTCTCTCACACACACACACACACACACACACACACACACACACACACACGATTCCGTTGGTCAGACAGGGCTTGAAATGAGCCAGGTACCTTTGAATACTCTGGTGGCCCATCGCGCTTGGAGCTCTGTGGCCGCCAGGACGGACCCGCTGAGGCTGATGAGGCCGATGATGGCCAGGGTGGCTCGCTCCAGGCCTGGGGGGAAGACCCGCTTGTAGAGGAACAGCTTCTTGGTGCAGAGGCTCTCGAGAGGCTCCTCCAGAAAGGGAAAGGAAAACGTGTACCCCGTGGCGAAGATCACGGCGTCCATGTCCGCCTCCACCGTCCCGTCGTCAAAGACGGCGGAGGTCTCCGTGAAGCTCTCCACGCTGCTTTTCACGGTGACGGTCCCGCAGAGGATGCAGGTCGGCAGCTCGTCATTCACGATAAATTTCGGCTTTTTCCTGAGACACGGAGGAGAACAATATTCACTCTGGTTATGTCTGGGAGACACCCCAGCAAATGGTTTAGCCAGTCAATGGAGGGAAGCAGTCACAAGCCAAGCATCGACCAGTGTCCGACCCGGAGTTGTCTAAGTGATGTACGAGTTAAGAACATGTTTTCTTTCTTGCTTTCAGTGGAGGGCATGTGGAAAATGACTTAGTCCTACTTTTTCCTGACTCAATTTTCAGTGCTCTCTCTCTCTTGGAATTAATTTCTGGAGCAATACTTTTCTTTCTTGTTCTTCTTTTTTTCCTGGTACTAGAGATTGAACCCAGGGGCATTCTACCTCCTAGCTACACCCCAGCCCTATTTTATTTATTTTTTTGTTTTATTTTGAAACAGGGTCTCACCAAGTGGCTAAGGGTCTCACTAAGTTGCTGAAAGTAGAATACTGGTTCTTAGAGATTGGGAAGGGTGGTGTGTGGGGGAGGGTGGACGAACAGAGGATGGATTTGATCAATGCATGATATAGGCGTGTATGGAAATAACACACGGAACCCTGTTTTTTTGTGGTACTAGGGATTGAACCCAGGGGCATTCTATCTCCAACCTACATCCCCAGCCCTATTTTATTATTTATTTATTTATTTATTTATTGCGGTACTGGCGATTGAACCCAGGGGCATTCTACCTCCGAGCTGCATCCCCAGCCCTATTTTTTATTCTTTATTTTAAAACACGGTCTCACTGAGTTGTGAAGGGCTCACTAAGTAGCTGAGGCTGGCCCCGAACCCAGATCCTCTGGTCTCAGCTTCCCAAGTACTGGGATTACAAACGTGTGCCACCACACCCGGCTTTATTTTTTATTTTGAAACAGGGCCTCACTAAGTTGCTGAGGCTGTCCTTGAACCGGCGATCCTCCTGTCTCAGCCTCCCAAGTAGTGGGATTACAGGCATGTGTCACCACACCTGACTAAAACCCCATTAACATTATAATTAATACATGCCAACAAAAAATAATGATATAAACATATTTTCCTATGAAATAAAGGAAATGAATTACCCCTTTGCAATATTTAATCCATAATTCTCATGGTTTAGTCTTTTACTTATTCGCCTCGCCTGAATCCAGTTTTGGAGATGGGAAGGCAGCATTTGCAGCACGAAGTTATGGCATCGTCTTGTAACCATCATATTTACAGGGTAGCCCCTGCCTGCGGAGCGACTGATAACCCAGGTGCCAGTTCTGGTACTGAGAAGTACCTATAAAGTAAGGCGAGAAGGAACAATTACATGGCCCTCATTTTGCGGTGGTTTTCTTTAATGTTTTTCAAGTGGTTTTATAACATTCTGGTCTTCTAACAGAACGGTTACAGATTTGTTCACAGATCTACATATGACTCTATGTCCCTGTGGCTGTCATCGGTCCTAAAAACCACTTTTCGTGCTTTTAACAATATTTATAGTATTATAAATAAAGAATTATAATATTCGTAGGTATGTAGTATGGGTCTGGCAACATTTTATATGTAGATAATACAGAACTCAACATGAGGGTTTGGAGAAGCAATTTTAGCTGAATCAAATACAAATCTATTCTTTCTAGAGCTAATCATTATCCTGTAACTTATGCTAACGTGGAATAGATTTGTAGCTTGTGACTCTATGATTCGACTTCCTAAAACCATCCTGTGTGCTTCGTGGGCAAAGTGAGGGCTGCGTTCATCTCAAAACATCTGATTTCTAATAGAAAACTCAGAGACATTCAGGAAACAACCCCCCGTTTCTAGTCTTACACGGGGTTTTGCCAGAATTACAAAGGGTGAGTGTACAAGAAAGGTAATCGGCCCGGTGGAGCAGTTTGCCCATTTGGTCTCGTTCCTGAGGGAACACTTCTGAGAAATGCCTGTGGCCTGGCATTCAAACACTTTTCCTAGACTCGTTTTTGGAGAGAGTTCAGTTCTGTAAAAAGTAGCTTCTTAAATAGTTCAGAGGAGACCAAGAGTGGCTTTGAGGATTTTCAGGAGTTTTTTCACTTACCCCAGGCCAGCATAATTTAGGAACTGGCCAAAGTGTTTATTTATTTATTTTTTTTTGGCAGTACTAGGGAGCAAACCCAGAGCCTTTTGCGTGCTAGGTAAGCACTCTACCGTGGAGCCACAGACACAGCTCAAGTGTTTTTAGGCCTCCGCGCATGGGTGGGAGTGGGGCACTGATTCAGAAGCGGTGGACCAGCCGGGCATGGTGGTGCACGCCTGTAATCCCAGTGCTTGGGAGGCTAAGACAGGAGGATTGCAGGATTGAGGCCAACCTCAGCAACTTAGCAAGACCCTCAACAACTTGGCAAGATCCTCAACAACTTAGCAAGACCCTCAACAACTTAGGAAGACTCTGTTTCAACATAAAAATCAAAAGGGCTGGGGGTGCAGCTTGGGGTAGAACGCCCCTGGGTGAAGAGGTGGTGTACCTTTGCTGCTGTTCGACTGAGCTCCACTGCGATATCTCCCCCTGTGTTTCCAAGACCAATCACCAAGACACGCTTGCCCTGAAAGGCTTCTGGGCTCCTGTACTCTTGACTGTGCAGGACCTGGCCTTTAAACTCATGGATACCTGAGGGGAAGAAAGGATCAGACAATCTGAAATATCGAAGGCTGTAATTCCCCACTATTCAGGGATAGGGTCTGTAGAAAAAGGGAAGTCTTAGGAATATGGCAGCCTCTGCCACTGATTGATGCAGTGAGCCCAGATACACATTGAGCACAACCTGCCTGGCTAAAAATAAAGGGGTTGCTGGGCGTGGTGGCACATGCCTATAATCCCAGAACTTGGGAGGCTGAGACAGGAGGATCACAGGTTCGAGGACAGCCTTGGTAACTTAGCAAGACCCTGTTTCCAAATAAAAATTAAAATAGGGCTGGGGTGTAGCTCGGAGGTAGAATGCCCCTAGGTTCAATCCCCAGCACACACACACACACAAAAATATATATATGTATGTATGTTTGTGTGTGTGTGTGTGTGTGTGTGTGTGCGTGTGTGTGTGTGTGTGTGACACCTGCCTGCAAGGAATCATGGCTGCACTGGCAGCTCGTGTCTCTTCCACTGCTGACCTGTGAGGTGCATATTTCGTGTGGGCCAGGTGATGGTCATGTGGGAAGAGCCAGTCTGGCTCCAGCTCAGGGACTTTGTGCTGCATGGCTTCTGAACAGGCAACGAGGCTAACAGCTTGGCACTTGTAACACATTTCCCCATGGGAACCCTGTTGTAAGAGGTGGTTATAGATTCCTCCCACCTCCAGGCCAGCAGCAAATCTGGCGCCCAACCACCCATTACAGCATTGTTTCTTGCAAAATTACACAGTGCAGTCTCACAGTCTCACTTGATTCCTAAACACTTTTTTTTTTTATTATTATTACTGGGGATTGAACCCAGGGGCATTATGCCTCTGGGCTACAACTCCAAAATTTATTTTTAAATTTTGAAACAGGGTCTCACTAAGTTGTTGAGGGCCTTGCTAAATTGTTGAGGCTGGCCTCAAACCTGCGATCCTCCTGTCTCAGCCTCCCAAGCACTGGGATGACAGGCGTGCACCACTGGGCTCTAAACACATTTTTTTTTTTGAATAGCATATTCTGTTTATTTGTGGTTGCTTTTATAATATTTATATTTCACTTTTTCTTGCCAGGGTCTGCATGTTTTAGTCTTTACATTCTTCCTTCCTTATAAGTGCTTTCGATCCCTCAAAAAATATATATTTTTTAAAACTTCCTTTACTAATTGCCTTCAGGGTCACTGGTGAGCCACAGAAGAAGAGCAGCTTCATTACATCTGAGTCATCTGCATTCGACTAGTTATGTCTTTCATACCTTATTTTGAATAGACTTGGGCTTTCCAAATACTCAATTTTGACCTTGAAAAATGGTCAATGGAGACTTACCCAAACAAGAGTGTATTGAAAAGAATGCACTGAGCCGGGCATGGTGGCGCACGCTTGTAATCCCAGTACTTTGGGAGGCGGAGACCGGAGGATCCGGGTTCGCGGCCAGCCTCAGCTCTCTCTCTCTCTCTCTCCCTGTCTCTCTCTCTCTCTCTCCTTAGTGAGGCCCTCCGCAACTTCGTGAGACCCGGTTTCAAAATAAAGTATAAAAAATAGGGCCGGGGGAGTAGCGTGGAGGTAGAACGCCCCTGCGTTCAATCCCCGGTACCGCAAAAAAAAAAAAAAAAAAAGAAAAGAATGCACTGTTGGCGTAAGAAAGCATTTCCAAAAGGTAATTCTGAAAACTCCTTTCTTGTGGGTAGCCCTGACTTCAGAGGTGTGGTGGATTATTATTGTGCTGATGTTTTTGAAGGGTGAACATATTATTCCTTTTCATGTGTAATTTCTGGGTGTTTCTTTCTAAAGTAATCTGCCACACTTCCGTATATTCTCACTTTATTTAAGTTCTTGAGCTACAGGTCAGTCTGTATTCAAATATCCTGTAATCTAATTCCCCAAATCAAAGCATGTATATATATTTTGCTTGTTTGTTTTTTGGTACTGGGGTTTGAACCCAGGGGCATGCTACCTCCAAGCTACACCCCCAGCCCTGTTTTCTGTTTTTTATTTTGAAACAGGGTCTCACTAAGTTGCGGAGGGCCTCACTAAGTAGCTGAGGCTGGCCACGAACCTGTGATCCTCCGGTCTCAGCCTCCCAAGTACTGGGATTACAAGCGTGCGCCACCATGCCCAGTCAGGGGCATTCTATCTCTGATCTACACCCCCAGCCCTATTTTATTTTTAAGTTTGAAACGGTTTCAGTAAGTGGCTGTGTCTCTCTCACTAAGTTGCTGAGGCTGGCCTTGAACATGTGATTCTCCTGTCTCAGCCTCTCAAGGACTGGGATTATAGGCATGCGCCACCATGCCTGGCTAAAGCCTGTTTTTTTTAAAAATGATAGATCTGATAGTTTTAGCCTTATTGATCACTGAAATTGAATCAGAGATGCATGATAAAGCTTAAGCAGTAATATTTATATTAATTAATAAATAATAAGACACATAATGCTTTGTACCTTTCTTTTCTTTTTTTTGGTGGTACTAGGGATTGAACCCAGGGGCATTCTACCTCTGAGCTACACCCCCAGCCCTATTTTTTTTATTCTTTATTTTGAAACAGGGTCTCACTAAATTGTGGAGGGCCTCACTAAGTAGCTGAGGCTGGCCGCAAACCCGGATCCTCTGGTCTCAGCCTCCTAAATCCTGGGATTACAAGTGTGCACCACCATGCCAGACTGTACCTTTCGAAGGAATTTTGTACATACCATTTTTGAGAGTGGCCGTAAAGTTGTCTATAATCATGGGGAAGTATTTCCAATTACAAACCAATACCATTCCTTCTAGAAAAACCCCAGAGAGAAGGCGTGGTCTGGGGTGACCATGACTCACCAGGAAAGGACTCTAGAGGTAAATTAGGACTGAGGAAGTGCCCGGTGCAGACCATGACCGCGTCAAACACGGCTCTGTCCTGCCTGCCCTCTGTCTCCGTGACCACATCCCACTGGCCGCTTGCAGGGAAGTCTGGGCGCTTGGTGACGCTGCATACCGTGGTCTACAGGAAAAGACAGACACACACTTCCTTCTGGAACCTTTGACCTTCACAGTGGCTGGTACAACACCCACGGCGACCAGGTCCTCCCATCGAGGTCTGCAGATAGCAGTGTGTTCCGTTCCCAGAGAAGGTAAGTAACATGTGTGAGGTAGGAGGCAGGAATATAAAGACCTGGACCCGAAATGCCTGAATGCTTTCATGGGGAGGAAGAGACAGTCAACTTTTATTCCCGATGAGAAGGAAATGAGTTATGATACCTAATGTGTTGGAAAATTTTAGGGAGATGAGTTTTGCCCCAGTATAATTTCTGTGATTCAGACTTCTAGTCGTTTCATTTTTTTTTTTTTTGTGGTACTGGGAATTGAACCCAGGGGCATCTATCTCCCCCAGTCTTTTATTTTTATTTTGAAACAGGGTCTCGCTAAGTTGCTGAGAGTCTTGCTACTTGCTGGGGCTGTCCTTGAACCTGTGATCCTCCTGTCTCAGCCTCCCAAGTACTGGGATCACAGATGTGGGCCACCATGCCCGGGCTAGTCATTTCTTTCCAAAGGATTCATGATCAAAATTACTTTCCCTGTCCACTCAGAAAAAGTTTCTGAAAAATAAAAATTTTTTTTTTTTTGGTGTGTGTGGTACTGGGGATTGAACCCAGGGGCATTCTACCTCTGAACTGTACCCTCAGCCCTTATTTTTTATTTGGAAACAGTGTCTTGGTAAGTTTCTGAGGGTCTCATTAAATTGCTGAGGCTGGCCTTGAACCTGCAATCCTCCTGTTTCAGCCTCTCAAGTACTGGGATAACAGGTCTGCTCTTCTATGCCTGGTTCTAAAACTTATTGTAACATGTGAGTTTGGCATTTAGAGGAAGAATCAGGAAATTGGGTATATTAATGATTTATTTGAGTAAAACATGAGCAACTGGAGAGATGAGGAGACTTTACCATCTGATGCCTATAGGGGTCAAAAGCAAGGGAAAGTTCGCTTACACACCCCATGCCCACTCGATCGATTGGGTAGGCCAGTCCTCATTCATCGACTTTCCAGAATCCAGAGTCCCTTACCTTAAACCGGATGTGTTTCAGGAGGTCAAAGCGCTCAACAAATTCCTGGAGGTAGTCCCAAAACTTCTCATGGCTCATGAAATTGGGATAATCCTCATGGAACGGGAAGTCGCTGTAACACGACATCTCTTTGCAGACGTTTGTCACTAGCAGCCTGTAGACCCTGGTCATCCCATCCTCCGGGGCCTCCTGCGGTGAAGGCACAGTTAGCTCCGACAGGACAGGCTGGAGGAGGCCGGAGGAAGAGACTGGGGGCCTCAGGGCTCGAGCCAGCCCAGGGGAAAGGGGCTCATGGCTGTTACTATTGTCCCCGGAATCTTACAGAGTTCCAGGAAACTTGGCACTGGGTCTCTGTGCTGGGACGAGAAGCCATTCATGGGATCGGAACAGTGAAATACAACGTCTTCCTCAAGCACAAAGAAGCTAAGGAAATGTCACAGGGCTCCCAGCCTAACAGTATTGGGAACCAGTCCCATGAATGCAGGGGCTATTCCCTCTACACATGCGCTGGACAGCTTTCTTTTAGCCTTTCCTCAGGGATGCAAGGGACCCTTTGCTGATTTATTTCATTATTGTCTGTCTCTCTCTCTATAGACAATAGTACCAACACACACATATATATACAGTTGGTACCAACAATATATACATATATATACATATGTGTATATATATATATACACACACACACACACACACACACACACACATATATATATATATATATACACACACATATATATATATATATGTTACTAGGGATTGAACCCAGGGGCATTCTACCTCCAAGCCACACCCCCAGCCCTGTTTTTTATTCTTTCTTTTGAAACAGGGCCTCACTAAGTAGCTGAGGCTGGCCGCGAACCTGTGATTCTCCTGTCTCAGCCTCCCGAGTACTGGGATTACAAGCGTGCACCACCACACCAGGCTCTCCCCAGCACTTTTTACTTTCTATTTTTGAAACAGGGTCTTGCTAAGTTGCTGAGCATCTTGCTAAGTTGCTGAGGCTGGCCTCGAACCTGTGATCCTCCTGTCTCAGCCTCCCAAGTACTGGGATGACAGGCCTGCGCCACCACATCCAGCTCTCTGTATTATTTTAGAACAGGAAAAAGAAATCAAACCAACTGTGGGTCAAGTTGCAAAAGCTACACGAACCTGGCCCATTGACATTTGGTGGCCTGTTGAGGCTCATGGTATATTAGAAAAAAGTTGCTTTTCTTTTCTTTTTTTCTTTTCTTAATAAACTGTAGTCGAAGGGTAGGGCCACTTTTTTGGTTTTCTTCACCATCTATCAAAGAGTCAGCAAATGCCACCTCTTCATGAAGCCAGCCTGCCTTCTTTTCCTTTTCCTTTTCCCCTTCCTTCCTTCCTTCCTTCCTTTCTTCCTTCCTTCCTTCCTTCTTCCTTTCTTTTCCTTCCTTCCTTTCCCTTCCCTTTCCCTTCCCTTTCCCTTCCCCTCCCTTCCTCCCTTCCTCCCTTCCTTCCTTCATTCCTTCCTTCCTTCCACCAGCTGAGTGGAAGCCGCTCTTCTCTCCCTCCTGAAACACCTAGTACTTGGGCCGGCCTGGATTCCACCTTGGGACCCCGCCACTGGGCAGATCTGTCACTCCCCATGGAATCCTCGGCTCCTCGGTTAGCAGGAGCGTCCTGGCCAGAGGCAGGGTGTTTAACCACATCCAGACCTGCCGTCCGAGGCTCAGGTCACCTGGCCGCCGGCCTGAGCGTGGCTCGAGGCGGCCTATCCTGCTTCCAGGCCTGGCCAGTCCTGGGTTCTTTCTCTTCTGATACTATGACCGCTCCTGCGCCCACCGCCCACCGGAGCTCCCAGGGCCGGGGCTCCTGCCTCGCTCTTGCAAGCTTTCTCCCCAAAGCCCTGAACAGTACCTGGGGCTTGGATCTCTACCCCCATACCGATTCCTACCCTCTCTGTTCAGCACTCTGCTACTTTGCTTAGAGCGTGCACGGTCCAGAAATCATCATCAACTTCCACGGCTCCGGCAGACTTAGCTTGTGCCTCCTTTCTCTCCTGTGTCCCCGACACCTCTGCCTACCCTCCCGCTCCTCACTCGTCAGCCACGCCCTGCACAGAGGCACCACCATGGCAGCCGTCTCCGCCTTCCTCCATCACCAGGGCAGGCAGAGGCCACCGTGCGGACCAGAAAGAGAGCAAGTTATGATCGATGGAGAGGGGGGATGTGAACCACGCACAGAAAACTTCCACAGTCCCCCGAAGTCATCACTTCTCTCAAAGCAGGTGGGCTCCAGGCCCTCGTCCACGCAGCACCTGAGACAGGACAGGCCGCTCACACCAGCTCCGATCACTGCGACTCTCTTGGCCATCGTAGCCCTAGTGGAGGAAAGGCAGGCAGAGCTGCTTTTATTCTTATTTTTTTTCGTGTGTGTGGCACTGGGGATTGAACCCAGAGACATCCTACCTTTGAGTCCTACACTCTCAGTCCTATTTTATTTTTTCTTTTGAAACAGGGTCTCAACTTGGGAGGCTGAGACAGGAGGATCCGGGTTCGCGGCCAGCCTCAGCTACTTAGTGAGGCCCTCCGCAACTTAGTGAGACCCTGTTTCAAAAGAAAAAATAAAGCCGGGCATGGTGGCACATGCTTATAATCCCAGTTCTTGGGAGGCGGAGACTGGAGGATCCCGGTTCGCGGCCAGCCTCAGCTACTTAGGTCCTCCACAACTTCGTGAGACCTGGTTTCAAAATAAAGTATAAAAAAATGGGGCCGGGGGTGTAGCTCGGAGGTAGAACGCCCCTGAGTTCAATCCCTGGCACCGCCAAAAAAAAAAAATAGGGCTGGGGGTGTAGTTTGGAGGTAGAATGCCCCTGGGTTCAATCCCCAGTACCACAAGAAAAAAAAAAAAAGAAACAGGGTCTCATTAGGTTGATGAGAGTCTCAATACTTGCTGAGGCGGTCCTCGAACCTGCGATCCTCCTGTCTCAGCCTCCCAAGTACTGGAATCACAGGTGTGTGTCGCCCCAGGCCCAGCTACAATGAACTATCATTGTCGTTGTTGTTATTATTATTATTATTGTCATATAGTGTAGCCAGTACTTTAACTCCTTGAGTATCCTAGACCCCCCCAGTATTAAAGGAACCTTTTTCTACCATCTTGCCTCTGAATCTTAGGAACTGCAGTCAGAAGAAGTGTTGAGTTTTTATTCAAAGAATTTAGAGTCCTAAGAGTAACGGGCCACGCTCATGCCCTGCTGCACAATGGGGTATCTGTCCCCTGCACTGAGCAGTGCAGATTCTTAGCTTTGTACAGAGGCCAGGCTGACCGGCCACGGTGGAGAACAGAGTCCTGGGGAAGGCACCTGAGCCACCCTGGGTCCAGGATGAGGCTGGGAGGAAATGAAGATGCACGTGCTCATCAGGGGACACTGGAGCCAGGTTGTGTCAAGGGAACTGAGAGCTAGTTTTTCTCCATTTTATAATCTGGGCTTCTGCAACCCTCAGTATAGCTTTCGTCTTGCTCCGAGGGGAGAATCGGTTAATTCCAGCCATTTGGGTCGTGCTGAGCCTCTTGATGTGTCAAGTGGACTGACTCGCCAGAGCTGTCTTCCCTGAAATCCCCTCGGCCAGCCCAGAAGGCACATGCACTGTAGTCGAGACCAACAAGTATGGAATTGTTTAAAAAATCCATCTCGCTCACTTGCCGTTGCTGTGTAGAGATGACTTTTTTCTTTTCATGGTACTGGGGATTGAACCCAGGGGTGTTCTACCTCTGAGATAAACCCCCAGCCCTATTTTATTTTTTATTTTGAATACTGGGTCTCATTAAGTTGCTGAGGGCTTTGCTGAGTTGCTGAGGCTGGTCTCAAATCCGTGATTCTCCTGTCTCAGCCTCCCAAGTACTGGGATTATAGCCATGCACCACCACACCTGGCTGCAGACATGATATATATTGATTTTGAGCAGATCTAGCTGTGTAACCCCTCTGTGATTTTTGTAGTCTTGTGCCCCTCGCCACAGTGGTATTTGGCTGGGGAACCAAGAGAAGGAATACACATTACGCCCCCAGGGCCAGTGAGTAGGGAGCACAGGCCGTCATTCAAAGTGACCGAGGCTGCATGACCCTGAAGCTGGGACATGCTGTTGGTCTGAGCTGGAGGAGGCGTCCTGTGACTCCTGTCACTAAGTCTCCTCCTTCTCCTTGGCTCAGGTGTGCGGCAACACATTTGGGACGGGCGTAGCGGAGTTCGTCCCTGTGGCTTTCCATCTTGCCTCCTAATCAGACCAGAAGCCCCAGGCAGAAGCAAAACCCGCTCTACACAGGGAGCAGGGGACACTTCTGCGCCCTCAGACCCCCGATTCAGCTGGCTCTGGGGCAGATTCGTGGTCTTGTCGTGCGAATCAGAGGGATTTCCTAGGGCTCCCTGTCCTAAATTCATCGCCTGTCCTGCCCTTTGTAAGGCTGACAGCTCCATATCCGGCTTATTATCTTTTGTAAAATTCAAATCTCTTCCTTTTATTTTAAAAAACTCTTTTTTTTGCGGTACCGGGGATTGAACGCAGGGGCGATACCTCCGCGCTACACCCCCGGCCCTATTTTTTTTATGCTTTATTTTGAGACTGGGTCTCACGAAGTTGCGGAGGGCCACACTAAGGAGAGAGAGAGAGAGAAAGAGAGAGAGAGAGAGAGAGAGAGAGAGACAGGGAGAGAGAGAGTGAGAGCTGAGGCTGGCCGCGAACCCGGATCCTCCGGTCTCCGCCTCACAAAGTACTGGGATTACAAGCGTGCGCCACCACGCCCGGCGTTAAAAAACTCTTAATACTTTCATTGGCACATTTAATTTTATTGATGCATTTTAATACTTTTATTGGTGAATCATAGCAAGGGTCAAAGCGACAGGAACATACACGCACACATGGCTTGTGTATTTCCCTCCGTATCCCGCCCACTCCCCCACCTCCCTCCCCGGACATGTTAGTGCCATTGGTAGTGATGCTTCATATACAAACGTAATATTATTTGCATTGTTTCCCCCCTCCATCCTCCTTTTCCCCTCCCACCTTCCTCCCCCAATCCCCTTGCACTAGTCTACCTGTCTCTCTCTTCATTTATCTGAAATCCCTTTTCTTTCCTATTTTCTCTTTAGCGTCCACAGATGAGAGAAAACATACAACCCCTGACTCTGCAACTGGCTGATCTCACTTAGAATATTCTCTACTTTGACCCATTTTGTTGCAAATGACATCATTTTGCTTTTCTTTATGGCTGAGTAAAATCCCACTATGTGTATATGACACATCTTCTTTATCCATTCATCTGCTGATGGACACCTAGGTCAGTGCCATCACCTGGCAAGTGTGAATGCGTACATGGGTATGCATCTGTCACTCTAGTAGTCTGACTTTCAATTTTGGAAAGGTTCTCCCCCGATAGAGGACTAATATCTATAATATATAAAGACCTCAGAAAACGGAATACTAAAAAAAAAATAACCTAACAAAAATGGGCAATTGAACTGAATAGACACTTCTCAAAAGAAGAAATAAAATGGCCAACAAATATATGGAGAAGTGTTCAGCATCACTATCAGTCAGGGAAATACAAATCAAAAGGGCACTGAGATTCTATCAAACTGCAGTTAGAATGGCAGTCATCAAGAATTCAAAGAATGCCGGGCGTGGTGGCGCACGCTTGTAATCCCAGTACTTTGGGAGGCGGAGACCGGAGGATCCGGGTTCTCGGCCAGCCTCAGCTTGCTCTCTCTCTCTCTCTCCCTGTCTTTCTCTCTCCCTCTCTACCTAGTGAGGCCCTCCACAACTTCGTGAGACCCGGTTTCAAAATAAAGTATAAAAAATAGGGCCGGGGGCGTAGCGCGGAGGTAGAACGCCCCTGCGTTCAATCCCCGGTACCGCAAAAAAAAAAAAAAAAAGAATTCAAAGAATGATCAGTGCTGGCACACTTGTGGGGAAACAGGACCTCATGCGTTGTTGGTGGGGCTGTAAACCTCTTCTCAGACTCCTAGTTTATTTTGGAGAACCAGGTAGGCTGCCAGGAAAACGGACTTCGGCGCCAGCACTCTTGAAGGCTGAACTTTGTCTCTGCTACTGACGTGTCTTGTGACCCGAGGAAAACTACTGGAACACGCTTAGCTTTATTATTTGTAAAATAAGAAAAATGCCTACATCCAAGGGTTGTGTGAACATTAAACAAGGCGATATTCACATAAATGTGCCTAGCACTAAATATTTACTTAGCGTTCATTCTCTACCTCCCTATTCATCTCTGTCCTTCCCTCTTCTATTTCAAGAAAAGACAGCTCACGCAGATACAATTTATCAATGAGTTTGGAAAGGAGGAGGTGAACATACCTGTGGATTCCCTGGGGTTGAGGAGTAGGAGGTCTAGCCAGCTTCTAACCAGAAATAAATGTCCTTCACCAATAGAGCAGTGGGATTTCAAGGCCACGAGGCGAGGGTCTTGAGTTGGTGGATTTGTGCTGGGCTCTGTCTCTGTAATGACACAAAAGAAATGGTTGTTAAGTGAACGAGTGAAGAATACGCTGAACTAGGCATGGTGGTGCACGACTGGAATCCCAGTACTCGGGAAGCTGAGGCAGGAGGATCGCAGGTTTGAGGCCAGCCTCTGTAACTTAGTGAGACCTTCAGCAGCTTAGCGAGACCCTGTTTCAAAATATATATAAAAAAAAAATAAAATAGGGCTGGGGTTGTGGCTCAGAGGTAGAATGCCTCTGGGTTCAATCCCAAAAACAAAACAAAAAAGAAAAAGAAAAACAGGCTCCACCTCATAGATGGGCAGCAAACGTGCCCATTCAGCAGGCATGCCCGGGGAGCTCTAAGTAAAAGACCTGCGCCAAGCGTGGGGCCCCGGGACGAGGAAGACTCCGTGAAAGGAAAGGAAAGAAGCCTTAGAAATGAGACACCGCAGCTGCCCTCACGGAGACGATGCTACATGGAGAGAGGCTGACATACACACGACACACCTGGCGAGTCCCCTAACAGCAGCGCGCTCTGGGGACAAACCCCTGCAGACTCTCCAGCCCTGACTAGAGGGGGTGTGGAGTAAAAAGGGACAGGGAGAAAACACTTCGCCTCATAAAGACTGAGCAGAGAATGTACTGACAGTAGAGACAATTGGGAATTTACACCTTTTAAAACTAATCCCTACTTATAGACTATACGCTTCTGATTGGGCCAGGCCTTTCAAAACATGGTTCATGTAGGTACGAGAAGGTCGTGAGCAAACCAGGAGCAAGAGATCTGAGTTCGAATTCTCTGCCTCTAACTAGCTGTGTAACCTTGGACAAACTTCTTTGATGGGGATTGGGCCCCCATTGATTGCTAATGGGTGTCAATTGCTAATAGTCAGAACAAGCTCTCATACTCAGGCAGAACAATAAAATCCTTTTCTCTGTCTCTAAGTTGTCAACCGAGAGCTGCAGCCAAGGTTGACCTTGGTCAGCTAAAAGTTGGCTGTTAGTCCAGCTAAACACTGAATGTTGCAGGCACAGACACATGCAATTAGAAAAGAATTAGAGACTTTCACAATGGCTAAAACTAACATTAAAAGATGAAAAAGCAAGCTATATTAACCCAATATTAATTACTAATAACACAAAATAGCTATAGTCCCAAATCCTCGATACTTTAAAAGACTATATTCCTGTTTATTTTCTTTCCTTTATTATAAAACAAGTTTTCAACATAATAAGTAACTTCTAGCAGAGAGAGATAAGGAGATGCTGAGAACTCACCAAGGACGCAGGTGGGCAATACACATGCTTTAAACTTTTTTTTTTTTTTTGTGGTACCGGGGATTGAACCCAGAGGCGTTCTACCTCTGACTACACCCCCGGCCCTATTTTTTATACTTTATTTTGAAACCGGGTCTCACGAAGTTATGGAGGGCCTCAATAAGTAGAGAGAGAGAGAGAGAGAGAGCGAGCTGAGGCTGGCCGAGAACCCGGATCCTCCGGTCTCCGCCTCCCAAAGTACTGGGATTACAAGCGTGTGCCACCACGCCCGGCTGCTTTAAACTTTAATAAAAACAAAGCAAGCTTCATGAAGCCCCCTGACCTTGCCAACCAAGTAACATATGTTGATCAGTGATGTCTGCCCCTGTGAGGATGAACAAAGAAGGCTAACAAGAAGGACTTACACAACAGAGATAACTGACGGAAATGCACCTGCTTTTGATGGGAAAAGAAGACTATTGGTTAAGCAGGATAAGAAACAAGAGATAATTGATTCTTATAAAAATTGTATATGTTCAAAGGCATCAGTGCCTTACTTTCAAGGCACTCCACTGCGTCACCTCTGGCGTAGTGCTTTGATTACTCTGTCCTCCGTTTCTTTCTGTAATAGTAAAACTTTGCTCAAGCTTGCAACAGTAGTTCTGGCTAACGTTTTCTAAACTAGCCAAGAACAAGAATCCATGGCGTCGCTCCAAACGGTATCATTCTTGATGTCTCTGCCCTTGTTTCCACATTTGTCAAGCAGAGTTAGTTTTCTTGTTCTTCCTCTCTAGCTTGAAAGGATTGATTTGTGTCTGAAACCCAAGTAATTGGTGCAAAAACAAACAAACAAACAAAAAAACCAAAACAAAACAACAAAAACACCCCACTCCAAACAAAATCAAGAACAGGTGTGACCTCCAAGGTGGGAGAGAACACTGCAGGAGGTTGTAAGGCGTGGGCACACTCCTTGCACACTACACCGAGTGCTACAAAAGTAAAGCACTTCACCTCTCAAAGGTTGCTCACCTTGAGTCCCCTGGCAGGAGGGAGCCCTGGGCTGGTGAACAGGACGTGTGCACAGCAGGAAAACCCCACCCCAAACTGAACCGGCCAGCAGTCACGTGTGAGACAGGGAGACCTGGGGGTGATTTGCTAATCACATAATCAGTTGTGACTCCAGTTTGGACTATGATCAGTTAATGCTTCTTATCATCACTGCACGCTGCCCTTAGTGATAGTAGTCCTATCACGCCACCCGTGCAGTGTCCGGGTGTCCCAATGCCTGGCACTCCTGACTCATGACAGGATAAAGTCAGAGGTGAACTTCGAACCTCCCAAAGTCCCACGATTCTGCTTGTCTGGTTGCTGTCTTCTTTTCTGATGGCTCCCCCAACCATGTAACTTTGTTTCCTTATAACCTCTCTTCCTTCCTGACCCCTTAACTCTGTTGCTTTCACCCTAATCAAGAGGTCTCCAAAGGGAATCACATTCCTTCTTAAGGAACATCCATCACTTGCAAAAGCAGTTTCTGCAAACATTTCCCCCTTTTTAAAAAAATAAATAAATCCAGGACACTTACCTTGTTAGCATAGAGCAGATATTTTGACTTAACTTATTTCTCAAAGTCAGATAGACAGAGATAGGGTACGTCTCTCTCTCTCTCTCTCTCTCTCTCTCTCTCTTTTTTTTTTAAAGTTTGAAACCCAGATTCCTTGTTCTAAAAGACGAACAGAATGCTGACTTGGCCGGAAATAAGTCCCCTCTGTCTAAAACAGAAGTCACTTGTCTCCTCTGTCATTCTTTCTAAGAAGAAAAAGTTGTGCGCCCCCACGAGCTCGGTACTTCCGTGAGGAGGAGGCGGGCTCCGTGACGAGGCAGAGCACAGGTTTTGCATTGGAGAGAAATAGACGACTCCCACCGCCTCCCCGCCCTCCTACGCGTCTGGGTTCTTGCAAACCCGCAGACTGGGGCAGGAGGGCAACAGCGCGGCGGTCGCCGTCGCCGGCAGAGGGCGCCAAATCACAGCCTTCCCCGCGAAACCGAAGCTTTTTGGAAATAACACTTTGGAACCTGACTCTTAGCGTTCGTCTCTTGAACCGCCACAGGAGCTGTCGACAAAGGGGAAAGAAATATAGGTGACTGTCGCCTCCTGGAGTTCTTCCACGCCTGGAGTTTTCTAACTTCAGAAGGGGTGACTTTGACAATTCAGGATTTACAAGGCATTCAAGGAGTACCGACCTCCGGGTGGTCAGCAGAGGGCGCTGTTGAAACGCGGTGGAGAAAGCGCGAAATGAGGCCAGATGCTCACTCCGGCGCAGAAGAGCAGCGGAGGAGGGTGGCGGGAGGACGACGTGGAGTAGCGGTCGCCCCGATTCCCTCCTCCGAGTCATTACAAGCGAGCACAGCAGACCGCCTTAGGTTTCGCGCCCAGGGACGTTTTCCAGGACGCTTCAATGGACAGTTTCGGAACCAGGAGTCAGGGCGTCAATACATGGAGAGTGTGGGCCGGCCAGAGCCTTCTCAGCTCACTAGAGCGCGGGGCAGCAGCCCAAGGCTCAGGCTCTTCGCCATGGAACCTGCAAGTGCGGCGGTTGACATGAAGCTCCCACTGGCAGCAAATTAAGTTTTTCCTTTGCAAAAATACCGAGTAACAGTGGAAACTCAAAGGAACAGTTATTAATGAGCATCGGTGTATCCCTCACCCACATTCTTTCTCTCCTCCTCCCTCCTCCCTCCTCCCCCTCC
>PVJS01020901.1:0-32103 GCA_004027185.1 Glis glis
TTTTTGCGGTACCGGGGATTAAACCCAGGGGCGTTCTACCTCCGCGCTACACCCCTGGCCCTATTTTTTTATCCTTTATTTTGAAACCAGGTCTCACAAAGTTGCGGAGGGCCTCACTAAGTAGAGAGAGAGAGAGAGAGAGCTGAGGCTGGCCGCAAACCTGGATCCTCCAGTCTCCGCCTCCCAAAGTACTGGGATTACAAGCGTGCGCCACCACGCCCAGCAAGAGTCCCCTTTCTTACTTTCATATGGAATTTTGTATGATGTTTGCTCATTTATTCTATTTTTCTCACATCTATTATTTCCAAGGATTTGTTATAGAGGAAGAGAGATGGCAGAGTATGTATTCAATCTATCTTGAAACCGAAGCCTTCTTTCTTTGTATTTCCTCTGTCCACTTTCCCACATCTTTCCCCTCCCCCAGCCTGCCAGCCAACTCCAAGTACCTGGCCCAGGGCTCAGGAATCTGCTACAAACCTTCTTCCTAGGAAAAAGAACTCAAGAGCTGCTTGGTGTTGATTAGTTTTTGCCCCAGTCATCCATTAAGTGTAACTTCTGGGTTCTAAAGTCATGAATCCAGCCAGGCGTTTTGGTGCACACCTGTAATCCCAGTACTTGGGAGGCTGAGACAGAAGGATCATGGGTTCAAGGCCAGCCTCAGCAACTTAATGAGACCCTCAACAACTCATGTAGCTCAGAGGTAGAAAGCCCCTGGGTTCAATCCCCAGTACCACCAAAAAAAAAGTTCTGAGGGTGTGACTCAGAGGTAGAATGCCCCTGGGTTCAATCCCCAGTACCAAAAAGAAAGATAAGGGAGGGAGAGAGGGAGGGAGGGAGGGAGGGAAGGAGGGAGGAAGGGAAAAAGGGAGGGAGGGAAGGAGGGAGGGAGAAGGAAGGAAGAAAGGAAGAAAGAATGTCATGAATCCAAAGCCCAGAATTGTGGAGAATGTGACTGCCAGAAACAGGTTAACATTTGCCTAGGAAAGGTCTAAGGGTCATGGAAAGCCATGGTCAGACTGATGAGCTACCTGAAAGCAGACTGTTCCTCCGAGGTAAACGTTCGTGGGTCTCTTGCTGGCGCCTACTCCCAAATATCCCACTTGTCAAACATTGTCTCAAGGATCTTCTGCATATCCTCAGTGGTTTTATTGCTAACCACCATCTCAATTGACTCTCTACAGTTGTTCTGCCGCCAGCCAAGTTAAACGTTAACCTCTAGCCCTCACTGCACATACCCTGGTTAAATTTTACCTCCCAGGCTCTGCACATATGCAGTAGTGTCCATACCTCAACCTCTCCCCTTGAGAATGAATAAAAGCTGTGGACCAGTGTTCAGCAGGGCCTTCGCCAAAGAGTGAGGTCCCCTGGCCTGCCCCTCTCGATCTGCTCTGGGTCTGTGTCATTCTTTTACCCTCAGGTGCGCCGCGGGACGGTAACCGACACAGAATGACCCACTCTGAATCCAAAGCCCACAATGACCCACTCTGCTCCAAGGAGTCCTTTGCCCAGATAGAGTCCAGCATAGATTTTGTGAAAATAGACTTTATTATAATAAAATGTCTTTTTAAACAAACCCCCCACCATTCCACACCCGGGGAGACCAAGGTGGGGGTGGGGGTTCAGTCAAACAATCTCCCACCACAGCGAAGGAAACATGCAAAGACACACTCACCCAGCCAGAGGGTGAGGGATGGGTGTTAGGATGAGGCTGCAGAACCCCTCCCCACTCTGAACAGGGGATGTATGAAAATAGCTGCATAAATCTGTCCTTTTTCTCAGTCCCTGGACTCCGACAGGAGCCAAAAGAAAACAATGCAAAAGAGAAGTTGAATCCAATGAGCAAAATAAGGCAAACCCAGCTCCTGCTTGGTGCCTGTGGGCTCCTGCAGGGCCAGGCCGGGGCCGGGGTGGAGCACTGTGGCGGGGTTAGGCCCGCTTTGGCTTGGCCTTTCTCCTTCCCGGGCCTGTGCTGTGGGAGCAGATGGAGGAGCTGGGCTGAGGCACTGAGTATGTACATATATACACGGCTCCGCCCACCGCCCCGAGGGGAGGCGCCAGTGCAAACTTGCCTTCAGGGGAGGGAAGACATGATCAGGACAGCCAGAGCCATCGGAGGGAACAGGCCCCTTTCTCCTCCCAGGCTCCCGTCCCGGGAGGGTAGAAGGCCAAAGAAGGGACCAGCAGAGTGTGGCCGAAAACCAGCATTAGACCAGGCAGGAGGACGGGGGTGAAGAGTCCGGGGTCCAGTCCTGGTCTGACCTGGTGCCCAGTGACCATGGCCAAGTTATGTACTCACTGTGGGGCTCAGTTTACCCTCCTGGAAGAGGGAGGGGCCGTCTAGAGGACTCATCCTTAAGGACCCATCTATCTCCCCCCTTCACCAAGTCTCTGATTCCTATCCAAGTGCCGCAGTGTTCGCTCAGAGAACAGGGGTTCTGGGCCCCCCGGGGCCTCTCTGCCCAGCTGGGGCAGGGACCTGGGAGCCTCCAGGGGCCGCTTCTGCCTGTGGGAGGGGCGGAGGTGTCACTCCTTCTTCCCAGAGCCCAGTTTCCTGAGGAGCTGCTTCCCTTTGGAGAGGAGACCCCGCACCTTCTCAACTGTGCCCTGCGGCTCCCCCAGTTCGGTCCTGGGGGGGCTCCCAGGGCTGGGAGCACGGTGCCAGCCGGGGGGCACTGGAGGCCCCTGTGTTGTGCTGACCCAGTCCTGGAATGTGAGAGAGAAGGGATAAGGTCAGGGCCGGGCACTGCCCCACCCCGACTCCTTATCTCTGCAGCCTCAGGGTCCTGAGTCTCATGTCACAGACGTGTGGGCCCAGACCCAGAGCCTCGCCACCCTGCCACTGCCAAGGACACACAGAGCACAGAGGTGAATGAAGGAATGACACCAAGGGAGCACTATGCCGGGAGTCCCACTGGACACGGTCTCAGCTCTGCTCTGCCAGCTGGTGGCCCTGGGTGAGCACCCTCTCTTCTCTTGGGCTGACAGAGCTCAAGAGTTCTCGGAACTTGACCCTCAGGATGGTTGCTCCCCACTTCCCAGGAAGGAAGAGCAAGGACAAGGACAGCTTAGAGGCGGCTATTGCCTGCAGGGAGGCAGTGCCTACAGCGCCTCACACAGAAGCAGCACCCCGCCAATCCAACTGATGCCGCACCCCAGGGTCTTCAGGAGTGAAGTCAGTGCCACACCATGGGACAGAGATGTGGACTCCCCTTTGAATGGCCCCTGGGAGGACTCCAGGGAGGCCAGGCCCAGAGGAGACTCCTAGGTGGGACGTCACAGGCCCACCACGAACTCTGGAGGCTGCCCCTTGCCCAATCTCCTAGCTCCATTTGCAATGTGAGATGCTCCCTCTGCCTCAGACCCACCCAGACAGTGCTCCATGGTGACCTAAAGACGGAACTGGGAAAGCAGGAGTGCCACCGGGAAGCCATCCCCACCTGGGCCTCCTGGACCTGGCACGGCGATGCCGGGATGGACGTCCTGCCCTCCTCCCTCCCTCCCTTAAAACCCCACTGTCGCCAGAGCCTGGCAAATTCCTGGCCAGAGGCGACCACAGAGCCCGGGCCAAGGTGAGGGAACTGGGTGCCCAACCGAGGCCCTTTGCCCCCAGGCCCCGGATGAGGCGGCAGCGCCTGCCCACAGAGGTCTGCTCAGAACCAGACAATGGCGGGTGGGGTGGGGGAGGCCTTTCCCACTCCCTCCCAGGACGCCTTCCACACTGTCCCAGGAGGGAGGGGTCACTGGAGAGACAAAAGGAGAGGTCTCTGAGCCCCAGAGAACGGTTTGAGGTTATCTATGAATGCCAACTGTTCAAGCTCTCTCTTTTATCCCCAAAGCAGAGAAATTTGAGAATTGAAAGTAAAAGCACGTTTGATCACCCTAGTAGGTCATACTGGAGAAGACAAGGGTGGGGTGGCAATTATTACTAGTGACATTACAGTGTCATCTGTCACCAATGATAATCTCAATATTATGATACCGTAGTCATATAGTATCACAATACCACTGATGAGTCATAACATGATGTCACTCATGCAAGGTTCTATAAGCCACACGTGTTACAGAACACAAGGAGTCAGCTAACAAGGGACGCCATTGGCTAAGATGACATGTACTCCTATGACAGCCGGCACTGCCCTGAGTAGAGGCAAGACAGGGAAACGGGGAGGGCGACCCCACACCCAAACCTGGCCCAAGGCAAGAGCTCCTTCCCCTTTCCCTGGAAGAAAGGGGAAAGCCAGGTCAGCTCCAACTGAGACAAAGGGGAGCCATCTGGTTATGGTGAAGCGGGGAGTGGGGGTCACATGGGACATAGGGGGCCGGTCCCCCCACTTACATGTTGCTCTCTCTACATATATCTATATCCATCTAGCACTGGACTCTTCTCCTTCTCATTCTCTGAGAACAGGGAACAAAGAGAGGAGATGGGTTACCGACACACCCGCACGCTCTCCGCCCAGTCACCAGGTGACCCGGGTACCGACCGGGTGGCTCCCACGTGGCATAGCCTTTGAGTTTGGAACTACTGCTCGTGGCAGCCCTGGGTCTTCTGGGTGGGGCTCTGCCTCCTCACCCTCTCCCTGCTCTCTGAGGATGGAGACTTCATCCCACCCACCCACCCCAGGCTGTAAGATGAGAGCCCAGGAAGCTGGGCCTCGCTGGGCAACTGGCTTCAAAAGGCAGCTGGGAGGCAGGGGGACCCAGCAGCAGGAGAGACCCCCGAAACCAGGCTGCGACTAGCTTGAGGGGGTTGGGGCCTTTTCCACAGGCCCCCCTCCCCTACATTGGCCCCAGCGTGTTGGCTGCTGGGTCAGATGGCCCGGGGTGGAGGGGGAGGCAATCCACACTCCTCTGTAGACCTGGCACACACTGGGAGGGCTGCAGGGATCCCTCTGGTGGGAACGCAGCAGCTCTGTCCCAGACACGGACCCCACAGTGCTCAGCTCCCAGTCCTGATCCCACCTTGGGGGCGGGGGTAGACACCAAAATGCTGAGCTGGGAGCCCAGCTCGTCACTGACCTGACTCTCCGCCTGGGGAGCCCCAGGCTCCCTGTCCGGGCTGCCTGCCTCAGGACCAGGGCCCTCCAGGAAGTTGGATGGAACCAGGCCCCTTTGTCCATTCAGTTCCCCCTGGGGAGGAGATGCTGGTGAGACAGGCCAGGAAAGAGGACCCAGCCTTGCCCCCTCGACCTGAGGCCCCTGGGGAACAGTCTGGGGCCATCACTGTCACGGGAGGCCATCTGGTCCATCCTCCACGCTTCCATCAGGGACCCTCACCATCCCCCTGCCCAGGGGTGAGCTGGGGTGTGGCTCACCCCCCCATATTCTCACATAGTAGAAACCATCGTCATCCATGCTCCCGAACACAGTGATGACATCCCCAGCCCTGAAGGGCAGCTCTGCCTGCGGAGAGCAAGGAGCAGGTGTCAGGCCCGGGAGGCCCTGCCACCACCCACCATCGCCAGGCACTGTGGGCTCACCTCCACGTCCATATTGGGGGAGTTCTCCCGGGGGTTGTAGTTAAATGCAGCCACCATGGTGCGGGGAGCTTTCAGGCCAGCAGAGAGGATCGGCTTGGGGGGGCCTGCAGAGCCGGGGAGAAGACTCAGGACTCTACTGAGACACCCCGCTCATACTATTCTCAACACTAGAGGCTGGATGACCCCCCATTCATCACCACCTCCCAATTCATCAGCACCTTACCAGCTGTAAACCCTGGGGAGAGGCCAGAGGGACTGCCCACCCCACCTCCTTCCCCAGAGGATGGTCCCTCACCTGGACAGGGCTGGACGGGGCCTTCTGGCTCTGCTGTGGAGAGAACGTGCCTCTGAGCCCAGCCCCAGCCAGTCCCACCTTCCCTCTTCATCCCAGGCCTGCTGGTGCAGGAAGGATGGGGGAGGGGAGGGTGCTCGGAGAGCTCATCTGCACAGCCCACTGGTTCAGCAGTGAACTAAGGTCCAGAGGGGCAGTGACATGCTCCAGGCTGCACAGAATTTACAGGCAGGTGCTCCTGGGGACAGAGGTCCTGGCAAACCATCCCCAGTTCCCCCCAGAATGAAGCTCTCTACTGTAGGGGGTAGACGTGACTGAAGGTCTGTTCTGATCCCTTTATCTGCTCAAACCGCGCAGGTGTCTCCCCAGGGAGCAGGGCAGTGCCACCCCATTCCTGACCTGCTACATCGCCAGGGGTGTCAGAGGGAGAATGGGGTCTTACCTTTCTTGGAGCGACGGGGCTTGGGGGGAGGTCCAGTCGTACGGGCTGTGGAGTACCCAAAAGGACCATTCCCTGATCCAGGAAGGCATGTAGATGTAAGAGAGAAACTGAGGCAGGGGAGGTGGGGGGAATAAGATAGACTCTGGAGTCTCCTCTCAGGGTTTTGCAGGGTTCCTGCACCCTTTTCTTTTCTTTCTTGGTACTGGAGATTGAACCCAAGGGCTCTCTACCTCTGAGATACACTCCCATCCCTTCCCATATTTTTTATTTTGAAACAGAGTCTCGCTAAGTTGCTGAAGCTAGCCTCAAACCTGCAATCCTCCTGTTTCAGCCTCCCAAGTACTGGGATCACAGGCGTGTGCCACCTTGACCAGCCTAAGCTCATTTCCTAAGGGCCTTTATCTCACATGCCTGACAAGAGCCCCGTCCAGCCTCCAGGATCCAAAATACATGGCTAGCATTATCATATGCTCCTAGACAGTCCATTCCCTTGGTGACAGACTCCCATTCCAAGTGGGGAGCCCAAGGGTATGGCCGTGCAGGCCTTGGTCTCTGGAAGGCTTCCGTGGCTCTGCTAGACTCTGGAAAAATGAGGCTCCCAGCCACCCCAGGCACGCAAATCGCTCAGGATGTGTGGGGTTGGAAGTGGGGTTGCAGGAGGTGGGTGAGGGACAGCAGGTCATACCTGAGCCCTCAACAGCAACATCTGGAGACAAATAACCCCACTGGAGCAGCTGCTGTCTCCCCGCAGGACTGTCCGCAGCCACCTCAGCCACCATGTTGCAGGGGATGTAGCCTGTCCGGCCCCCACCTTCACCCAGGTAGAAGCCATCAGCATCCTTGTCCCCAAACACCTGGAGGCAAAGACCAGTTGTCTCAGGATGCCAGTTCAGCTCCTTCCCTGCACCCCCAGGCCCTGAACCCTCGAAGCACCCCTCCCCTCTTGGAACTGCAGAAGAATGCTCTGTCTTCTGCAGGCCGTGGGACAGAAAACAGCAAAGAATCGGGATGAGAGGGATACAAGAAAGCCCTTCCTGAGCCATCACCTGCTGTCTACATGGCCTTTGTCTCGGTGCACCCCACACCCCACAGTGCACCCCATAGTCACACTGCGCTATGTACCAGGCAAGTTAAGTGCTGTATGTATGTTGAATCAGGAACTCCACAAACCACCCCGTGGGGGAGACACTAATATTATCCCCATTTTACCAACAAGGAAACTGCAGCCCAGAGGGGTTAGGTAATGTACTCCAGGCTACACAGCTAGAAGTGGCAGAGGTGGGTCCAAACTCCATCATCTGGCTCTAGGAGCCACGTTCTCTCCACCCACCCACCCCCACCATATGATGCCTCCGGTGGAGGAAGGAAGGAGGAGGCAGGAGGCTGGCGAGAGTCTGGGGCTCTGGGTCGGAAGGGTGAGTCAGTCACCTTCAGGGTCTGGCCCTCCCGGAAAGGGAGCTCCTCTTCTCCAGCATCAGGGTTGGGCGACATTGTCACGGGGTCATAGTCAAACAGAGCCACAAAGACCCTGACAGGTAGGTCCTGGTGAGCCAGTGCTTCTGGCGGGCTCCGCGGGGGAGCTGTGGAGAGG
The DNA here is from genome assembly GCA_004027185.1 of Glis glis. NCBI lineage: Eukaryota > Metazoa > Chordata > Mammalia > Rodentia > Gliridae > Glis > Glis glis. The sequence goes on from PVJS01020901.1 coordinate 7,806, forward strand.
ACTGGGGACAGGGCTGTGACTCAGCGAGCTCCATCCCAGGAGCTAGGAAAGGCTCCCTCGGGCCTCACCCCGCACCTGCCGTGTGCTCACCCAGCTCGGTGGCTCCTGGCCTGGGTGCCCGGGCCCCTGTCCTCTGGGGGCCCCTCCGCCCAGAGCTGTCCTGCCCTCTGGGCTCCCCAGTGTCTGTTGCCTGCAAAGAGAGGGCAACAGATGGCAGAGTGACACACCACCCCTCTGGTGGCCCGCGCTCCCCGGCTCTGCCCCCGCAGCAGCGTAAGCGGCACACTGAACCGGAGCACAGCATTCCTGTCCAGGGCGTGGGCCCGCCTTCAGACACTCAAGACTCCCCTGCGGAGGCAGGAAGGGCAAGGGAGGCCTGGCCTGGCCCCCCAGTACATGAGTGCGGAAGAGGGGACTGAGGTGGCCGAGGAGCGTGTGAGAGGACGGTCTCCTGTCAGCGCCAGGGCTGGTGACTCCAGACATGGCATCGCAGTCACTGTCCTGAAGACATAACTAGCTATGCAGAGGACGGGGCCGCCCCGCCCGAGGTGGTGCCTGGCAACCAGTGATAACAGAATATTGTGCATCCCAGTTCCGACCAGCAGAAGCAGCAAAGCGGTGGAATGTGGGTGGCGGGAGGCAGGCAGGGAGCCGAGGCCCGGCCCACCTCTGCTGATGGAGGCGGCAGCGTGGAATGGGAGCAGCTAGTGGGCAGCAAGCAGGGCCGCTGGGCTGCAGCAGGCAGGGGCTGCCCGGGGTGGGCGGTGGGCACAGACCCAGGAGGGTGGCTCCTTGGCTCTGCCAGTCGCACTGCGGCCTCTCCGCTCGGGCTCCCCTTTCTCCCAGGCCGGGAGGTGTGAGTAGGGGTTGGGGCCTGAATTGACCTTCGCAGGCCCCCTGGGTCTTCCCATAGCTGCTGAGCCCCAGGCCTCCCCATCTGTGGGGTAGCAGGAGCTGGTGATGCTGATGCCCCCGCCGCCCGCCTCCTGCTCGTCCTCAGAATCATATTCGATGCTGATCTCCAAGCACTTGGGGGAGAGGCAGCTGGCCAGGCCGGATTCTGGGACCCGGCCACGGGGGCACCTCCGGGAAGGGCCCGGCCGCCCTCTCCCACCAGCCTCCAGTCCACCCCTGGTGCCCTCAACCACAGGGAGGCCACCCCTCTCCCGTGGGGGGCCTGGCCGTGCAGGGGCCTGGGGCCCGCCATTGCTGAGAAGCCGGCTGCAGTGTTCTCGGGGGTCCGGAGGCCGCCTGCGGCTTGGGGGTTTCTCAGGAGAGCCACCTGCTCTCCTCCGGCCGCTTCCACCAGCTAGTCCAGGCATATCCTCCAGGAGGTCCCTGGCCCTGGAGGGCTCAGGAGATAGGGGACGCGGGCCAGGTCCTTGGGGCTGACCGCTGTCACAGCCCGGCCCTGGCAATGCAGATTCAGGTGGGCCAGGGTCTTGGGAAGAACGGCCTGCCCCCGGCTTCTCCTCCTCGCCATCCTCCTCGTCTTCCTCCTCCTCCTCCTCGGGGATGCTAAAGAGCTTCTTGCTGCAGAACTGCTGGAGGGGCAGCTCGAGGATCTGCTCCAAGATCTCCTCGTCGCTGTCAGTCTCACAAAAGGGGTCAGGCTGGGGCTGGGGTGGGGAGAAGAGAGCAGCAGGGCAGAGAGGCCCATGGGAAGAGCTGTGATCTTTGCCCTCAAATGAGGGTAGGGTTTAGGGCAGCCCCACAGTCCTCCCTCGGCTCTCTCCAAGAGCAAACAGCCAGAGGGACAGAGGCTGGCCCAAAGTCACACGCATGTCCAGACAGCCAGAGGAAGAAGCAGAGAACACACCTGAGGATTAGGTGCCAACCTCTGTGGGGCAGGAGCATCGGGGAGCAAGCCATCTGTGCCTGTCCTAGTGGGGAGGCCCCCCTTCCCTCCCACCAGCTCCCAGCACAAAGCTCTAAGATGGCACCCGCTTCCCCTGGCAGGGTGCTGCATCGATGGGCTGGAAAGAATGTGTGGAAATGAGCTCCTCCTCCCCTTTCTTCCCAGCAGGGCCAAGGCCCATCCTAGGCCTCTTCATGTCTGCTGCCTGGGACACACACCTAGAATGTTGCTGGCACTCAGTGGTGGCTGGAGTAGCTGCTGACACATGGGGCCCTCCAAGTCTGAGGTCTGGGGCCCACCAGCCCCGCCCCACCCCGTTACCTTGGCCCCATTCTCCCCGATGCTGTTGCCAGCAACCTGCTTCTGGAAGGAGCAAGTCCTGGAACCCAGCCCCTCTTCCTCCTCCTCTTCTTCCTCCTCCTCCTGGATGTCGGACAGGTCTGAGTTGCGGCCATGATCCACAAGGGAGTTCACCAGATGAACCCCAAGCTCTGCTGCGTCCTCTCTCTGCAAGAGGCCAGACAGGGGAGGAAAGACAGGAAGGGCTGTGAGGAGGCACAGGGGCCCTGGGCAGGGTCAGCCCCAGGTGAAATAAGGGTCCCTTCACAGAGGGAGGAGGAGCCATGTTCAGAAGGGGGTGTGCCCCCCAGCACTGGGGATGTGGGGCTGGTGAGCCCTCGGCCCCCACCCCCAGGGAACCCCTCACCCGGCGCTGGGGACACGGGGCAGGTGAGCCCTTGGCCCCACTCCCAGAGAACCCCTCCCCCCAGTACTGGGGATGTGGGGTGGGTGAGCCCTTGGCCCTGCCCCTGGAGAGCCCCTCCCCCAGCACTGGGGACACGGGGCAGGTGAGCCCTTTGCCCTACCCTGGAGACCCCCGCGGGGCAGGAGAGCCCTGGGCCCCACCCCTGAAGACCCCTGGCCCTGGGGACGCAGGGCAGGTGAGCCCTTGGCCCCACTCCCGGAGAACCCCTCACCACAGCACTGGGGACGTGGGGGGGAGCCCCTGGCCCCGCCCCCAGAGACACCCCCCCGGCACTGGAGATGCAGGGCGGGTGAGCCCTCAGCCCTGCTCCCAGAGAACCCCTCCCCCTGGCACTGGGGACAAAGGACATGGGGTGGGTGAGCCCTTGGCCCCCCGCACCCAGAGACACCCCCCCCTGGTGCTGGGGACGCGGGGTGGGAGAGCCCTGGGCCCGGCCTCCGAATACCCCCTGGCGCTGGAGATTCGGTGCCGGTGAGCCCCTGGCCCCGCCCCCGGAGACACCCCTCCAGCACTGGGGACGCAGGGCGGGCGAGCTCTTGGCCCCACCCCCAGGGAACCCCTCCCACCCAGCACTGAAGACACAGGGCGGGTGAGCCCTTGGCCCCACCCCTGGAGAACCCCTCACCCTGGCACTGGGGACGTGGAGAGGGGGGAGCCCCCAGCCCCACCCCATAGTACCCCAGTGCTGAGGTCAGGGGACAATGAGCCATGACCTGCATAGGAGGGACCACAGACAAAGAGAGAAAACTTCAGATGAGTAAAGAAGGTGAACTAACTGGGGGAGATGGGAGGAAAGGAGAGGGAAATAAACTGGAGCACAGGATGAACTTACACAAAGATATCAAAGTCAACTACTATGCTAAAAATGGAAAGGAGGAAGGGGGGAGGCGGGGGGTGGGAATTGGGGAGGGCTAATTGACCGATGAGTGCATGTATATGTCAACCACCCTGAAATCCTTCAAGATGTATGATTGTAATGCACTAATAAAAAAACAATATGGGCCGGGCGTGGTGGCGCACGCTTGTAATCCCAGTACTTTGGGAGGTGGAGACCGGAGGATCCGGGTTCACGGCCAGCCTCTCTCTCTCTCTCTCTCTCTCTACCTAGTGAGGCCCTCTGCAACTTCGTGAGACCCGGTTTCAAAATAAAGTATAAAAAAATAGGGCTGGGGGTGTAGCGTGGAGGTAGAACACCCCTGCGTTCAATCCCCGGTACGGCAAAAAAAAAAAAAATGGGTAACAAAAAAAAAAAAGAAGGGGGTGTGCCCAATGGGGGCAAGGGATAGGAGCCAAGCAGGAGAGAGAAATCTGGGAACAAAGAAACAGCCAGGCACAGTGGCGCACACCTGTAATCCCAGTACTTAGGAGGCTGAGACAGGAGGATCACGGGTTTGAGGCCAGCACGCAATAACTTAGTGAGACTCTGTTTCAAAATAAAAAATAAGGCCGGGGGTGTGGCTCAGAGGTAGCATGCCCCTAGGTTCAACAGAAAGAAGGAAGGAAGGGAGGGAGGGAGGGAGGGAAAGCAACACAAAGGAGCCAGCGTCAGGGCAGAGGAGAGGACAAGCAGAGAGGGCTACTAGATTGGGGCTGGCAAAGGGAGGGAGGCAAGCCCCGATTCTGTTAGGTGGCACAGTGTGGCCCCAACCCCTACCTCGGCCCTGGGTCTTGGCCCAGATCCCGGATCTTCTCCGTGGCAGGCCTCGGTACTTGGGGCCCTCTGGGCCAGTGCTGCCTGGACGGAGCAGGGCGCAGGGCCGGCCTCTCCTGCGATCCACTCAGCCTCCTGCTTGGCCGGGGAGGGAGCTGCAGGGCCAGGGCCTCCCTCGCCCGGAGTTGGCTCGCTGGCCCTCCTCTCCTCTGAGGCACGTAGGGCAGCTGCCCCAGCCTCCTCCTGGAATACACGGCACTGAGGAAGGGCCCAGACCCAGGGCCCTTCTCCCCATCTGCACCTGCTCCCCTCCACCCACGCAGGGTACCTGGGAGCAAGGCGCTGGAGGTTCTTCCTGGGCTCCTTTGGGCATCTCTCTAGAAGGGCTCGCTGGGGGGCCTCCTGGGGGCTCTTGTGTTCCGTGGGAGGCAAGATGCCAGAGGGGAGAGCTGGCGTCTACGGGCCCTGAGGAGGCTGGAGCCAGGGCTGGAGTGACAGGAGCTGGGATGGAGTCAGCTGACTCGCCGTGGGGCGACATGGTACGCACGGTCACCTTGTGGCACAGCTGAAGCAGCTGGAGCTGGGACAACTCCACTAGCACGCTGCCTGCTGTGGGCGAGGCCACCTCCATGATCTGCAGGGAGAAGGGAGCACCGGAGGGGAAGGCGAGGCTGAGAGCAAGGGTGGCCACGCACTGACACCACAGTGGCTAGCATCCCGCCAGGCCCAGCACCAAGCCCTGCACACGCCCCTGCGCACACCCGAGCTCTTCAGTCCTGGCCGCTTGGCTTCAGTGGTGGAGGCAGTCTCCAAACCCCTTGGGTGCTGCTAAGGCCTGTGCTTCTGTTGTTGCGGTGGTGGTAGTGGTGGTACTGAGGATTGAACCCAGGGGCTTTCTACCTCTGAACTACACCCCCAGCCCTTTTGGTCTATATTTTTCTTTTAATTTTGAAACAGGGCCTAAGTTGTGGAGGGCCTGCTAAGTTGCTGAGGCTGGCCGCGAACCTGCGATCCTCCTGTCTCAGCCTCCCAGGTACTGGGATTATAGGTGTGCGCCACCACACCCGGCAAGGCCCATGTTCTTAGTCTTCTACAAAGGACCCAAATGCCAGGGGCCGGGCATCTCTGCCAGGCCAGGGAGACAGGCCTCTGAGCAGGGCAAGGAGGGACCCACATCCTGCCCCCAGGGTACAGGCAGTTGGGGTCCCCAGGCCGTACCTTCTGCCCATCAGCATAGACGGCATAACCTGTGACCCGGACGCCATTGGAGGTGCCAGCAGCATCAATGGTGACTGGGAGCCAACTGATGATCAAGATTCCGGGGGAGGGCCCCGGCTCAATCTGTACATCCAGGGGGGCATCGGGTGGGCCTGGGGGAAGTGGGGTACAATACCCAGTACTGCAAGACACTCCCCACAGAAAACCCAGCCCAATCTGCTATTTCCCTGATAACACGAACAGGGCCAGTCTCCCTGCCACCGTCACCCACGGCCTGGCCTCCCGGGTGTTACTGACATCGGTGCCCACACCTGCATACCTGCTGGGAGCGTGGTGAACTGCAGGGTGGCAGCCCGCTGCTCCGGCCTCTCCCAGCCTGGTTCCCAGGACCCTCGGGGTGGGAGCTGAGCCTCCACTCGGGCCTGATAGAGTGTGCCAGGCCGCAGGTGGCAGAAGGTGGCCCAGTAGGTACTGGGGCGGGCAGATGGGCACTCTTCCCCATTGAGGTAGATGGCGTGGGCCAAGTTGCTATTGCCGGGCACCCAAGTGATCTCAGCAGACGTGGCAGTCAACCGATGGACCCGCAGCTGGCTGGGTACCACCCCAGCCCGAGCACCCACAGCCAAGCAGCAGCGTAGAGGGTCCGAGCTGCCCCTGCTGGTCAGGGCCTGCACAGAAACGTGGAGAGGCCCGGCCCGCAGGTCCAAGTTCTCCAGCACAGCCTTAGGGGGTGCCCCGGGCCCCAGGACCTGACGCAGCTCTCCATTCACGCAGACGTGGAAGCCACGTAGTTCTACCCGCTCCGGAGGCAGCTCCCAGGCCAGCACCACACTGTGGGCCAGCTGTTTGAGGACCACCAGACGGCGGGGGTAAGGCACAGCAGGAGGCTCGCCCGGGCCCTCCGGTGGGGGGCTCAGACTGAGCACATCCCCCGAGTCCTCCTCCTCAGGCCTGGGCTGGCTCCGTCCCCCGCTGCTGTGGCCCCCGCTGCTGCTGCCACCCCCACCTCCGCTCAGGAAACTGAATTCGGGGCCCGAGCTGTGGGACAAATCGGCCAGCTCCGGAGGGAGGGAGGTCAGGAGGTCGTCATCGGACACTCGCTCTACAAAATTGGAAGGGACCAGGCCCCTTCGGCCATCCATGAGCTCCCCTAGCAGAGGGAGGACAGGAAAGACAGACAGAGAGGAGGTAAATAAAAACCAACCAATCAATGCAGTTTAGCGATGGCTAGTGGATGATCTTCATTCAGCACCTGACTCCAATCAACATTTACCGGTCACTGCTTTTAAATGACGAGAGCGAGGTGTGGATCAGAGAACTGTTGCTGCTTTTCATGGGTGTGATAATAGTATTTGGGATATATAGGACAGCACCTCTTAAATTTAACGTGCTGATGAATCAAGTGCAGATTTGTTAAAATGCAGGTTCTGATTCAGCTAGGTCTGAGCGAGGCTGAGCTTGAGTTTCTAACAAGATCCCAGGGGCCTCTGGTGCCGCAAGGACATAGAGCGTGCTTGTCCTAAGATGATGCATGCTTGTGTGTTTCTAAGTAAAGTGTCATGGTGTCTACAACTTGCTTTAAAATCGTTGTTTAACCTGCATATAGATAAAGCAAATGTGGCAAAGTGTAAACAATTGTTAAATCTGAGTGGTGGATATATAGGTGTTCGTTATACTATTCTTTTATTTTTTTCTATACATTTGAAAACTTTCATATTAAAAAGGTAAAAGCTGGGCCCGGTGAAGCATACCTGTTCTATAATCCCAGCTACTTGGGAGGTTGAGGCAGGAGGATTGAAAGCTTGAGGCCAGTTCGAACAATTTAGTGAGACCTTGTCTCAAATTTTTTTTTGGGGGGCGTGTACTGGGATTTGAACCCAGGGGCACTCTACCAGTGAGCCACACCCCCAGTCCATTTATTTATTTATTTAATTTTGAAACAGGGTCTTGCTAAATTGATGAGGGTCTGGCTAAGTTGCTGAGGCAACTCTTGTTTCAGCCTCCCAAGTACTGAGATTACAGGTGTGGGCTAGGGATGTAGCTCAATGATAAAATGTCCCTGGGTTCAAACCCCAGTACTGCAATAACAACAACAAAAAATAACAGGTCACAATGAGAAAACAAGGGCTGGGGATTGTAGCTCAGTGGTAGAGCACATGCTTAGCATGTGCAAGGCCCTGGCTTCAATCCCCAGCACCAAAAAATGAATAAATAAAATAAAATAAACAGATCTCAGTGCTTGGAAAGCTCCTGTAGGGGTTTTACACAGCCCTGAGGAGTGGGATGGGGCTCCTCTCACCTTCCTTTTTTGAAAAACAGACATCCCCAAAGGGAGAAGGAAACAACCCCCTATCAAGGAAAGGGAAGGAATCTTTAGAGGCAACAGAAGTACCACAGAAAAGAGGGTTCTAAAGGGGTCAGGACCCACAGCAGGTCTATGTCTGGGAGTGCGGCTGGCAGTCAATCCAGGCAGCGACCAGAGGTACATCTGTTACCCAGGTCGGGTCTCCTAAAGACTTGACAAGAGAGTTTTTAAAAACATTTGTTGTTAGCCGGGCGTGGTGGCGCACACTTGTAATCCCAGTACTTGGGAGGCAGAGACTGGAGGACCCGGGTTCGCGGCCAGCCTCAGCTACTTAGTGAGGCCCTCCGCAACTTCGTGAGACCCGGTTTCAAAATAAAGTATAAAAAATAGGGCCGGGGGCGTAGCACGGAGGTAGAACGCCCCTGTGTTCAATCCCCAGTACCGCAAAAGAAAAATTAAAATAAAAAGAAGGCGGCAACTTCCTGGCAGGGAGATGGCTGGAGGCTGCGGGCCTTACTGGGAGGAACAGAACCCAGGCCAGGGCTCGAGGCAGAGGGGTGGGTGTCAGCAGGGCTGAGCTGCAGGGTGCCTAGGAGTTTCCCCAAAAGCAATTTGTGCCCCCTACCCTCTTCCTCTCCCTCTCTCTCTGCTTATACTAGGAGAAAAATAGGAACTCTCAATAAGTTAGATAATAAGCCCTATAATGGGTTGAATACTGGCCAACCAAAAATATGCCCATGTTCTAATCCCTGGAACCTGAGGATGTGACCTTATTTGGAAAAAAAAAATTTTGCAAGCGTCATTAAGAATCTTGATATGAAATCATCCTTGATTACCTGGGTGGGTCCTAAATCTAATGACAAGTGTTCTTAGAGAACAGAGGAGAGACACTCAGAGAAGAGGAGGCAATGTGACTGAAGATACAGAGATTGGAGTGATGTGGCCACAAGCCCAGGGCCACCTGGAGCCACCAGAAGCTAAAAGAGAGAAGGAATGGGATCCCCCACCCCCAGAGTCCCCACAAGAAGTGCAGCCTGCCAACACCTCCATCTTAGGACTCTAGCTGTGGGTTGAAGCCACCCAGTTGGTGGTAATTTGCACGGCAGCCCTAGGCAATTAGTATAAGCACTAGTGTGGGATCAGAGGTCAGAGCCCTCACACTGCATAAATCTGCAGCCTGCAAGGCCTAAGCTGAAGCCTGGGCCGGAGTCAGGCATGTGCCCCCAAAGCTCATGCCACCAAGGACACTACAACTGAAATAGTCCCCTACTAAAGCTGGACAAGGAATATGGTGTCCCTCACCCAGTTGTCTACATAGCTATCCCAGTCTCTCCCAGATTACGTAGTTCAAATTTCTAGTCATTTGGAATGAGGTGATACTTATGTTTTTGCTGTCCCCCTCCAAAGAAATGCTTTTTGCTTGTTCTCACTAAAAAGTGCTGTTTTGCCAGGCGTGGTGGTGCACTCTTCTAATCCCAGTACTTGGGAGGCTGAGACCGGATGATCTGTATTCACGGCCAGCCTCAGCTACTTAGTGAGGCCCTCTGCAACTTAGTGAGACCCTGTTTCAAAATAAAGAATAAAAAATGGGCCGGGGGTGTAGCCCGGAGGCAGAATGCCTCTGGATTCAATCCCCAGTACTGCCAAATAAATAAATAAATAAATAAATAAATAAATAAATAAATAGTGCTGTTTTCCTGGAAGCTATTTAATCCTGTTCTCAGAATCTGCTCCTATGGGTGGGTTAGCTGCTTGAGCCATGAAGCCAGGTATTGCCGTTCCCCGGAGCTACTCAGAAAAGAGACCCAGCGCCCAGGGAAAGAGCCTGAGCAGGCTCCAGCACTTTTGGTGCTCCACACCCAGATCTGACCCCTTTCCTAAATTTCCACACATAGTTGCAGCCCTCGCCCTGCCCTGCCCATACCTCATCCCAGTCGCTGAAGGATGCAGCCTTGTGCCCAGGCCAGGACCACCCTGCAGGAGGCTCCCACGGCCATTCCTTCTGCAGGCTCTGCCCTGCGGCCCTTTGTCAATGGGGCATCTGCCTCAGGTACCCAGTGAGCCCTCTGGCTGCCCTTGGCAGCTGGAGTACTACCCTGAAGCTCATTCCCTGTCTGGACCACTTTTGCCAACACCTTCTCCTGGGATCTGGACCCTGATCCCTCCTTCCCATACCTGATGGGAGTCCAGCATCAAATCTACCCTGCCTGACCTCAAGTGTCACTAGTGTTAAACGCTGCCGTGTTCTGTCTACCCGCACAAAAATGAATCCAGCTCCAAATCCCCTGAGATGCTCTGCCCATCATCTGGTATGATGTGGCATGTCCTGACCCGTCCTGCACAGGACCTGATCTCTTTCCCCTTCCCCACTGGCTGCCAGGTCCCTGGATGCCTCTTAGCTGAGTCTGGGGTGTTATGGAGGGCTGAGCGTGCTGAGGAGTGGAAACAGGTGTGCGGAGGCCTCAGGACAGGGCCTTACGAGCAGGGCAATGGACAGAATGATGCCTACGACTGTCTTACCTTCAAAAAAGCCATCCTCGTCCATGTTGCCATAGATGTAGATGTACTCTCCAGCGGTCAGGGGAAGTTCTGCCTCTGGATTCTCGTTGGGGCCCTCGAAGGGATTATAGCTGTTGGGGAAGCAGCGAGGAGGAAGGGGAGGACCTGCATCGCATTCCCATGCCTGTCTTCTCTCCCCTTTATGGAGACTTCGTTTCCACGTTTGGCCAAGTAGGGCATGCACTGCCTCCACATTGGCTCAACTAGCTTATGAGAATATGTCCCAGTGGGGTCCCCCCACCGCCACTTCCAGAGGTCCTTCCTCCCAAGGCCTCTCCTCCCACAGACCCCAAGGGCTGAGAGGGGAGAGGGGAGAGTGAGCAGCCCACCTGTAGCGCGCTAGGAAGACCTGGATCCTGGCTCCTCCTGGGTTGGCCTCTGGTGCTGCCGGGAGCAGGGAGACGCTGTCTACCTCCAGCTCCTCCACCTCACTGGCTGTGTCCACCTGGGGGCATCAGAAAGGTCTCTCCAGCCCAGGGCCAAAGGGCGGGGTCCAGGCTACCCCAGAGGGGGGCCCACTGCTTTGAGAGGGAAGGTGAGGCCGGTGGCAACGAGGCCCCAATGTTTACTGAATCAACACCTGAGCCCTAGGCTGGGGAGCGGAGCCACATGAACCCCTCCCTGAGTCCTGGCTGCTACTTCACCAGCCAATAAATAAGGTTGCTTCCTCCACTGAGAGGGAGCCAGGCCACGATGGTGTGGGAAGCGGCCATCTATAGCACTTTGGCTTAAAAAATCAGCAAATCATCTCACTTGTAAAGAGCTGGAAGCAAGGAGGCAGCAGGGGCTGGAGAAACCCCTGCCTCCAGCCCAGTAACAGTGCCTCTTAGTTCAGCCCACAACTCAGAGCTCCCTGTCCATTGGGAGAAGAGGCCAGAGCAGGCAGCCCCTCCAGGCCCACATCCAAAACCAGCACCCCACAAGGGGGCAGCAGAGGCCTGGGGCTGGGTTCTGCCACTGTGCGGGGGGGGGGGGGGTACTGGGGATTGAACCCAGGGGCACTCTGCCCCCAGCTGAATTTTTTTACTTTTTATTTGGAAACAGGGTCTCACAAAGTTGTGGAGGCTGGCCTCAAACCTGTGATCCTCCTGTCTCAGCTTCCCAAGTACTGAGATTACAGGTGTGCGCCACCACGCCCTGCTAGGTTCTAGCACTCTTGACTCCCTGCCAGCAGGGCTGCTCCTGACCTGCTCCCCTCTGCTTTCTGGGGTTTGTGGGTAGAAAAGAGAGATGAGGAGATCAGAAAAGCTGTAAGTGATGCCCAAGCTTAGACATGATAACGGCCGCCATAGTTAAGCATCTACTGGGTGCCCTGCACTAAGTTGAAGGCAGGTTTTATTATCCTCAATATTCAGATAAGAACACGGACGCCCAGAGAGGGTGAGTTACTTGCTTAAGACAAAGCTGGGGGCCGGGCGTGGTGGCGCACACTTGTAATCCCAGTACTTGGGAGGCGGAGACCGGAGGATCCGGGTTCGCGGCCAGCCTCAGCTACTTAGTGAGGCCCTCCACAACTTCATGAGACCCGGTTTCAAAATAAAGTATAAAAAATAGGGCTGGGGGTGTAGCTCGGAGGTAGAATGCCCCTGCGTCAATCCCTGGTACCGAAAAAAAAAAAAAAAAGACAAAGCTGGGATTTGGATCCCGGAACCTGTGTTCTTTCTCACACAACCGTCTGCTTCTCTACAGACGCTCTTATGAAGTCTCATTATGTGGATCTTGGCGCCGAAGCGTCTCCTCCATCCAGCCCAGAACTCTAGAGCCTCCCTGGACCTCTGAGGGGCGGGGCTGGGGGTCCTAAGGTGGGTCTGGCATGCAGGCCCGGGAGAGCAGGGACAGGGCCCTCCTGAGCTCCTGACCACGGGAGGAATTTACAGGTCTTCCACCTCCCAACCTGGGACCAGGGCCCACCCACCTCCTGGGGGCCCAGCAGAGGTCAAGGACAACCCCTCCCCCCTTGCCCATGCCGGAACCCCAGGCCCTCCCCAGAACTGACCTCTGGTGTAGGGCATGACTTGGGGCTATTGTGGACGGACTCAGAGCGAGAGGAGTTGGAGAGAGACTCTGCCTTCTTGGCTGTCCTTCGAGAGACCCCGGTAAGGGTGGCAGGGGTGGGCTCAGAAGACTTTGGGGTGCAGCGCCCTGGCGAGCCCGGGGGGAGGTCAAGATCTAAAGAGAAGATGGAATGTGGGCTTGGGCTCTGTGGCCTGAGGAGGGATCAGGGAGATAGGGTGGAGCCCCCTAGATATGGGGGGTTGGGCCTCCACAGCCAGATTTCCTTATGAGAAGGGAAATATTTGAGGGGAAACTTACTAAGCATAGGTGTAAGTATTTACAAATATTATTTCCCATGGTCCTCAAAGCAGCTTGACGAGATGCATGTAATTATTCCTGGCTTACAGCTTAGGAAACCATGGCCCAGGGAGGTCCAGCGGCAGCTCAAAAGCACACTGGAGCTGAGACCATCAGATCTGACTTGATACCCCCGCCCCTAGCCTTGCCTCTTCCCAAGGCCTGCCGCAGACTCCAAGCACCTAGCGCCCAACTCCCAGCTGTGACCACAGGGGTCTAGATAGAGGGAAAGGAACAGCGGCCTGAGATGCGTGGGTCAGGCTCCCGGATGGTCACTCCTGTGGGCTTTGATTTTCCCATCAGAGCTTGGCTCTAACCAGGTACTGCTTTAACTAGCTATGTGAGTCGCTGGCCTTCTCTGATCCCAAACTTCCTGCTCTATACACAAGCCCCAGGCCTGGGGATTCCAGCCAACATGCTTGGGTCCACCTTACCTTTGGGGCCGGACCCCCGGCAGGGCTGGGGGGTGGAGCAGCAGCAGGGGGATGGTGGGTGGTCCCCAAGGGCACTGCAGCCCAGGGCAGAAGTGAGCAGATCCAAGGGGCCTGGGTGCAGACGGAAGGCCTGGAGCTCCTGCGCCAGGAGGCTGAAGCGCTCGGTTTGGCTGCGGCACTGCTCCTCCAGCTCTCGGACCCGGGCCTGGGCCAAGACCCACCATGAGCCGCCAGGCCCGGCGAAGTTGCCCAGCGCCAGCCGGTGCCAGCACCACACGGCCTCACACTGGGCTTTGGGGTCATTCTCTCGGCTCCCTGTCCTGGGCCTAGGCCTGCCGCATGCTCACCAGCCCTCGGGCCTGGACAACGACACTGATGCTTCCAGACACTTCCTAGGCCACCCCATTGCCACCACCAGTATCACTCACGAGTTTTCTCAGCTCTGTGACCCAAATCCCGACCCTAAGAGAGGTGGGCAAGAGATTCCCCGGGAAGTTAGGGACATCCTTAGGATAGAATTGGGCCAGTTTTCAGGAACTTTTCTCAGGCATCAGGAGAGTCCCAAGATCAGGGACTCTCCCCTGGCCAGTATCACAAGGAGCATGAATCAGCTGGTGATGAACTTCCTCATGGCTGAGCGGCTACAGGAAGGAAGGCCCCATGTCCACCAGGCACAACAGCAGGTCTGAGATAAGGACACGGCCTGCATGTCCTCTCGGAACCCCAACTCATCTACGGATTCTCAGATCTGATACCAGTGACATCCCAACTGCTGGACAGGAGAGTTGGAACCTCTTGGGCCCCGCGGGGAGGGATGAAGGTGAGGCATGGAGAGGGGATGCCCCGGGGAGGTGGCAGGGGTCAGGAGGCTGTACCTGCATGGAATCCAAGGTAGACTGTGGTAGAGAAAGAAAGCACAGAGGAGAGGTTAGAACCCTTAGCCCTGTAGGTCCTTAACCCAGAGAGAGAGGGACAGAGAGAGCCTGGGGGTCTACGTGGACACCACCCAGTGAGTTTCCTGTCATTCAGGGCTATCCAAGCAGCTCCTGGATGGAAGGACATCTCAGGGGGGCAGAAGCCTCTGGGGTGGGTGGCAGTGGAAGCCACCAGACTCAGGAGCCCCCTGCCCCCTGGTGCCTCAGCCTGAGAAATAGGCCAGTGATGGAGAGGATTCCCCCAGGTCCTCTGCCCAGCCTGTCCCCACTTCACACACAGCCCACTGCAGCTCTACCTGAAGTCCCTGCCCCTCCAGGGACCCTACCTCCAGCAGCTGCACGGCCCCTTCATGTTCCCGCTTGGCTTCTGCCTGGGCCTGCGGGTGGAAAGAGGCAAAATGCCGGTGGGAGAGGGCGAGGAGCGGCGGCAGAGTCAGGGAGGTGCAAGGGAGGGAGGGCAGGAAGGATGAGTGGAGAGAGAAGAAGGAGAAGGATCCGGAGAAAAGGAAAAGGGCTGGGAAGGAGGAGGCCAAAGGGTTTCTCCCTCCCAACTTCCACCCTGAACCATGCCTTAGGCAGAGGGGCCAAGGAGAGGGGGCCAGCACAGCTCCTCTCCTGGAACATCCTGGTTCCCGCCTGCCTCCCGGATGCTCCTTCCCGGCCTTTCACCTGCCCCTTGTCTGCTACCCCTTGGAATGTTAGGGTTCCCCTGCACACAGCGCTGGGCCACTTGACACCCTGCTCTGTCCTGAGGGGTCCCATCTAATCACACAACTGAGCACAGCGATGACTCCAAATATCTCTCAGGCCAAATTCTCTATGACTCCAGACTCATGTACGCAGCCGTCTGTGGACACCCCCACTTGAAAGCTTAGCAGGCGACCCAAATTTACCAAAGCAGAACTCAGAGCTCAGGATTGCCTGCTTCTCAAAGCTGTGACTCCTGCATCCTTCGCTCCCTGGGGAGTGCAAAGCCCCAGCCTCCCCAGAGTTCACACAGCAAATGGGCAAGCCAGGGATTCAACTGGAATCCCGCCCTTAAGTCTTGTCAATTTTATCTTCAAACTCCATTTCAAAGCTGTCCACTGGTCTCCACCTCCATCATCACATGCACCCTGGCATGACCATCATCTCCCCCTGGACCTTGCCACTGCTCCCACTGCCCATCCTGCCAAGGTGATCTGGTAGAACTTCAAGTCAGCGGTCGCTCTGCGGCTTAGAATCTTTCAAGGGATTCTAATCACTCCTGGAGCAAAACATCCAAGCTCCCCACAGCCTCTAAGGCCCGACCCCTCCTCTGTCCATCTCTGTCCCTTGTTGTAGTCCAGCCGCGCTAGCCGTGGGCCCTCCCCCAGCTCTCCCCCGCCACAGAGCTTTTTCATGTCTGTTCCCCCTACCTGGCCGGCTCTGCCCCTGGCTCTCCTGACTGACTCCTTCGTACCCCTGAGGAGTTCGCTCAATTGTCACCTCCTCGGGAAGGCCTTCCCTGATGACCTGTCTGAAGTGGCTTTTCACTCCATCCCCGCCACTTCTTGTCACATCACCCTGCTCCTCTCTCCCACTGTATTTTAGTGTCTGGAATCATCTCATTCGTGAGTCTGCGTATTTACTGATGGGTCAGGGACCTGGTCTTTGTTCACCGTTGCCTCCCTAGCGCCAGGCACAGTGTCTGGTACACCGTGGGTGCTCAGGAAATGCTTGGTGGGTGAGTGGATGGCAAAGCTGGGGTCCAGCAGCCTACCACTTTCCTCACTCCTGCCCCCACCTGCTGCAGCCTCCGGACCTCCTCCTGCTTCTCCCTCAGGCTGAGCCGAGCCTGCTCATGCTCCACCTCCAGCTGCTGCCTCCGCTGGGCCACCTCCCGCATGTGCTGAAATGCAAGACTCTAGGTCAGGGCTAGAGCCTCCACTCCACACTTCCATAGAAGACCTCGGATGAGGGAGCCTCAGATACCATCTGCTCCGGATACCCCCCATATTTTTGTTGTTGTTGTACTGGGAATTGAACCAGGGGCATTCTACCTCTGAGCCACACCCCCAGCCCTTTTCATTTTTATTTTTTGGAAACAGAGTCTCACTAATTCGCTGAGGGTCTCATTAAGTTGCTGAGACTGACTTCAAACCTGCGATCCTCCTGTCTTAGCCTCCTAGGTACTAGGAATATAGGCGAGCACCACCGTACCCAGGTAGACGCTCTCTATTAAAAAGGAAACTGAGCTGGGTGTGGTGGCGCACGCTTGTAATCCCAGTACTTGGGAGGCTGAGACCGGAGGATCGGGGTTCGCGGCCAGCCTCAGCTACTTAGTGAGGCCCTCCGCAACTTAGTGAGACCCTGTTTCAAAGAAAGAATAAAAAATAGGGCTGGGAACCAGGCGTGGTGGCACATGCTTGTAATCCCAGTACTTGGGAGGCTGAGACAGGAGGATCCAGGTTCACAGCCAGCCTCAGCTACTTAGTGAGGCCCTCCGCAACTTAGTGAGACCCTGTTTCAAAATAAAGAATAAAAAATAGGGCTGGGGGTGTAGCTCGGAGTAGAATGCCCTCTGGGTTCAATCCCCAGTACCACAAAAAAAAAAAAAAAGAAAACTGAGGCTGAAGAAGGCAAGAGGCTGGCAGTGCCAGGACTGGAGCTCAGATTCCAGGGCCCCCACACAGGGCATATTCTACTGCCCCACTTTCTCTCTGTGCCAAGGCCAGTGCCCTCTGCCACCTACCCAGTGCCCTCACCTTCAGCACCTGCTCCAGGCTCTCCAGCTTGCTCTGCAGGCCCTGGCTCTTTCGAAGGGCGGAGTCCCTCTCCTGTGTCACCCCCAGGAGCTGGCCCCTCAGCTCCGCATTCTCCCACTCCACCTGGCAAGGGGGCATTGGCAGGGAGCTGGGTGTGTGAGCTCTGTGCCACCTGCTCCCTCGTTGGTGGGAGCAGCACCCTTCTCTACCCCAGGTATGCCCTTGGCCAGGGCAGCGCCGGGGCGGAAGCGGTACCTGCTCCTTCTCCGTGGCTCTCCCACTGAGCCTGGAGTTCTCCTCCACCAGACGGGCATTCTCATTCTGGGCTTCTCTCAGCTGCAGTTCCTGAGGGGCAGCAGGTCTCTGGGGAGGGGCCCAGCACCCACACGCCCCCACTCCTCTCACAGAGGACCCTGCCCTCCCAGGCAAGGCCTTCTCCCCCCAGTCAGGGACCTGCGTCAGCCAGAAAAGGCCAATAGCACAGCGAGGGAGGGAGCGGAGCTGGAGCCCACCGGCTGGCCTGGGGCAGGGGAGGAGCTGCACCCTGGGCAGCCCCAAGAGCTCACCAGCTCCTCACATCGCCTCTGCTTTTTCCGGGCTTCCTGCTCCAGGCTCTCGCATTTCTTCCGCTTCTTGCTGAGCTCCGACTCCTGTGGGGTCAGAACGTTGGGCTCCTCGTGGGGGAAGGCAGCTCTGCCCACAGCAGGTCGCCTCCAGCCCTTGACCTAGGACTTACCAGCTGCTGCACCCTCTGCTGCTTCTCTGGCTCCCCTAGGACCGGGGGTGGGCTGTCCACATCCTCCTGGGGTGCAGCCTGGAAATGCCAGGGACAGGGGATTGGCACCTGAGAACAGGGTCCCAGGGCAGCTTGCCCCCAGCCCAGCCTGCCCGTGGGGGGCCGCCTCATAGCATGGAAAGGGATGAGAACCCTGCCCAGGAAGGGGTAGGGAGAGGTGCTGTCTGCCCACCCCTCCCAACATCAGCTGATACAGAAGTCCAGAGGCTGCACCCCAGCCCTAGGTGCTCTGAGACCCTGGGACCCACGTGTGCCCTGGGAGATGGGTCCTTTATCCAGGCCAAAGCTTTCCCTTTTTAGCTTCCGCGGCTGCCCTGCTCTGCACTCAATAACCGTCCTGGGTGTCCTTCAGTGACTGGCAGAGAATTAGGAGGCTGCTTGGGCCCCCGGGGATGTGGTGTTCACAGAGTTGGGGGTTCTGGGTCTTTCAAATCTAGACTTAGCCCAAGCCCCTTACAAACCTGGCCAGACCCTCCTCCTCTGGGCTTCCCCCAAGCCCACCGAATTTCACCTCCCGTTTATCTGTGCAAACTTTGGGGAAGGACAGGTCTTGATGGGGGGGCTCCCTCCGTGGACCAGCCAGAGGGGCAAAAACTGAGCCAGCAGCATCCCCCGCCCGGAGCTTTCGCCACTATGGGCCCCCACCCCTCTTCCCAGAAGGAGGCTGACCTAGATGCTGCCCACCTAGGATGAGGAGCCAGACCCTCGGATTCTGGGGCTCCTGAGAGGGTCCTCGGCCCTGCGGACAGGGGCTGCCTACGCCCCGCGCTCGCCGAAGGTCGCCCGTACCTGGAGCCGGGTTGGGCACCGCCACCCCCGGGTGGCCGGGGCCAGGCCTGGCGGGGCTGGCAGCGCTGGGGGCGTCCCCGCTCTGCTGCCGCGGCGGGAGGAGGCGGCGCGGGCTGGGCCCCGGGCGGCTGCCAGGGCAACCCGGGATTTGCGCCGGGCAGTACCACTGGCGGCGCGGCAGGGGTGGCCGGGCTGGCCCCGCGGGGCGCAGGCCTGGGAGGGCGGATCGCGGCGCAGGTACGAGCTGGGGAGACCGGAGGGGACCCTGCATCTGGCCTGGAAGGTTCCCTAGACCCTGGCAGTGCGCGTCTCGCCACGAGCCCAGCTCGGGGCGCCGCGCAGGGGAGTCCCGGGGTGCCCCCGCCCCTCGTGTGCGCACACCCACACACCTGCCCTGGCGCGGGCGCTCACCTCTCCCGGGGCCCCGGGGGCCGGCGCCCCAGCTCCGGCGCGGGCAGCGGGGCCCGGGGGCCGGGGAGGCGGGGGCGGCCCCTGCTGGTTGCGAAGGGCGATCTGCCGCTGCAGCCGCAGAACCTCCCGCTGGGACTCGCGCAGCAACCGGTCGAAGTCCCGCACGTGGAGCCACTGGGGACCCTCCTGGGTGGGGCGACCCGGAGGGGCGTCAGACCTAAGTAACCCCATTCTCCGGCAGAGCCCACCCTGCACCTTGCGGGAGGGGCTCGGCTGTGCGCGAACCTGCGCGTCTTCGCATGCACACAAGCGGGTCCTATGTGCGTGCGCACCCAGACACATGCTTCCACTAGCCCCTGTGCAGACATCCACAGCAACTCATTTCCTGGGCACTTGCGGTGTGCCCGCCACGGTGCTAAATGCCTGTGAACATTCCTTCACACGGGCGTGCGGTATGTGTGGATTCATACCTCCAGACCCACAGGCACACGGCCTCAAGCCTGGAGCACGGAAATGCCCGGGTCTGGGACTCATGGCTCCACCCCCTTCGGTTCAGGCTCCTTCCCTCTCCCACCTGGGCCGTTGCCAGGGGAACCTACTCCCCAGCAGCCTCCACCTTCCGTTTCATTTGCATCTCATTAACATCACGTCCACATCCCACAGCCAGGCAGACAGGACTGAGACAGGACGGTGTGCAGGACTGAGCTGGAAGGGGAGACCAGGGCGTCCTCGCACCTTGCCCACCAGGGTGAGCCTGGCCTGCAGCTCCCCGCACTCCTGCTGCAAGGCAGCAATCTGCTTGTCCTTGGCCAGCAGAGCACTGGCGGTCTCACTGAGGTCTCGGGCTCGCTGGCGGGCTAGGGCCTTCCGGCACAACTCCAAGCTGGCCCCTGGCCGGGGCACAGGAGCACTCACCTAGCCAGAGGAGGGATAAGGCCAACGGTCACATGAGGGCTGGGGCACTGCTCCTACCCCTCAGCTCCTCCCAAAGGAGAATTAGGATGAAACATGGCTTCCTGCTTCCACCCAGTCTGGGGTCTCAGAGGATAGACAGCCTCACTGAACCCCAACCCAGAAGTTCCCAAGTAGGACTGAAAGGGTTAACTCCAGATCTTAGTGTGGGCCCAAAGGATGCTGCTAATTCGGGGCTGCCATTGTGATGGGCCTTATCCCTGCCCCCCACAGCTCTGCACCCCCTGAGATGAGCTCAGCTGGAAGCTGCAGCCAGCACCAGCACGTGTAATCCAGAATCCTGCTCCCTGCCTGTTCAGGAACCTCCCCTCCCAGCCCTGCTCTCCCTCATGGAGCCCCAGAAACCTTCAGCCTCCTCACCAGGCTGGCGTTTGCCCTTCCCACCCTCAGCCCCTGGATTCCCCCTTTCCTGGGTGCTGAGAGTCTATGACTCCCAAGCCCCAGCCCCTGAGGCCCGGTCCCAGGTTCCCTGGTCACCCAGCCTCTGCCCAGCAGCCTGCTGTCCTCACCACCCTCAGGTTGGTTTCCTGCAGCTTCCGGGCCCTCTCCTCCAGCCGCTTGGCAATGACGGCCAGCTCAGCGTTCTTCCGCTTCAGCCTCCGCACCTTCTCCTCCGTCTCGGGGAAGCTGCTCTTTCTCTGACAAGGGGTCAGTCAGAGTTGGAGCATGTGGGGAACACCCAACAGACCCGACCCTACCGCCCAGGCTCACAGCGGGGGCCTTGGCCACTCTAGGCAAAGGTTCACCCTCTCTGGGTCTTGGGATTATGTCACCTCCATGTGACTCCCTCTTGGAGAGAAGTTCATGGGGTGAGGAAGGCACTGAGGGAGAGGGCCTGGCTCCAGCCAGGACCCAGGAGCCCACTTTCCAAGCCTCACCAGCATCTGGTTTTCCTCCTTAAGGATGGCACAGCGCTGCTGCAGCTCCCCCAGGGCCCTCAGCAGCTCCAGGTTGGGCCTGTCCCCGAAGCCCATGTTCAGCTTGGCCTAGCATGGGAAAGGACCGGTTCCAGTGCCTCAGGGACCCACCGCATCCCACCAGAGCCCTCAGTGTGAAAGCAACTCCCCTCCACAGTCCAGGAGACATGGACATGAGGAGGTTCTCTTCCATGTCCCAGGCCTTCAGAGAGGGGAATGGGGGCCTAGGAGAAGGGACTGTCCCGTCCTCCCTGCCCTCTGCAGCACCCACCCCCGGCCTGGGACCTTCCTTGCTATTCCCTGATCCTTCCCACCCCTGCCCATCTTCTCCCGGGCAGCGCCAGCTCAGGCTCACATCCCTGGCTCTCCAGACGCTCATGGCCCACAAGTCCCCTGCCGTCCCCCAAAGTCCTGCTCCCTCCATCTTCTATAGGAGACTGTTCACACCCACCCAGACCCTGTTAGCCCTGCACGGAGCCCTCTCTCTGAATCTGCCTCCTCTGGACGCTGATTCTACCATACACCTCCACACCCCCAACATCCCCCAGCCCCCAAGGATAGGCAGAGACTGGTGGAGGAGGAGACACAGACAGACAGACAGACAGATAGAAACATGCAAAAGCAGGGCCAGATGTAGACAGACAGGCAGAGAAGACAGACAAACGGAAAAAAAAAAATGGAGCCACTGAGATTCTTGCCCGGTGAAAGGAAGAGAGACAGTCACAGAGACAGACTCACAGACAGAGACAGACCAAGAGAGGAGAGGTGGGCAGTGGGGTTGCGTATCTTGCCTTGCCTCCCGGCCAGGCTAAAGGACAGGTAAGAAGCCCACCTTGCAGACCCCAGCCTTCCCTGGCTCCCTTACCTTAGGCAGTGTCTCCACCTCCTCATCTTCCAGCTTTGGACGGTTACATCCAGAGCCTGCTGCTGGCTGCCCCAAGCTGGGCAGCCCGGGCTCTGCCCCTTCAGGGTCAATGCCCCCCTCCAACCTGGGGCTCCAGGCTCCCTCGGGCTTAGAGCTCTCCTCTGGCCTCAGATCTCTAGTGTGCAGAGCTGTAGGAGTATCAGCAGTGCTTGGGGCTCTATCTCCAGGTTCACCCCCCTGGCCCGGAGTCCAGCTCTGCCAGGCAGGTAGTGCCCATGGCTCCATGGCTCCAGGGTCCCCAGGCCGAGGAAGGGTTGTCAGTTGCTCCATGGTACTGCCAAGGGGCCCCAGAACCCAGGCCGGGGGACATCACCCGGCCAAGTGGGGGGACTGTTGAGGGTCATGCCAGGCCAGACCCTTTCCCCTCTGAGCTCTTGGCTTCACCGAGGCTCCATCGGAGGTTGACTGAGCTCCACCCACAAAGGAGGCTGCAGAAGGCGTCAGGGCCACCGGAGCTGGAGCCGGGGGTACGTGAGCTATGTTTGTTCGTAGTCGTGTGTGTGCTGGAGCATGTGAAGAGGTGAGTGTCCCCGTGGGGGCCGAGGATGTGCAGAGGCCACCCACAGCAGTGCCTGGGTGAGGGTGTGTGTGTGCGTGTCTCCAGGTCTGTCCCTGCAGGGAGGATGGGTGCCCCCACTGGTGTGTTGAGGAGGGCGGTGCTGTGTGCCGCTGTCTGTGCCTGTTTCGGAGTTACCAGTTGTTTGGAGGGGGTGTCTGTATTGCAGAGCTGTGGCAGTGTGTGATGCTGTCACTGGTTGTATCTGAGTGTGTCAGTTTTGTGCAGCTGCATGTATCGGTGTGGGTGTGTGTCCGTCAGCGTCTATGAGTCTGGCCATCCATCACGACCCCTCAGCCGGCTGGGGTCCTCAGGAGCTGCTGGGGATGACCTCCCGATGGTCCGCTGTGGTCTTTTATCTCCTGCTCCTCTCTCCACTGCCGCTCACTGGCTTGCTGGGCAGCCGTGCTGGTCCTAAGGAGGCCTGGGTCGATGGGCTGCTTGATTCATAGTCTCTGCCCCTGCTAGCCTCAGCTCGGGGGGACTGCAGGGGTCCCTTCCAGTCCAGGAGTCCAGAGATGGTGGGCGCGGAGGAGGGCTGAGCCTCAGAATGGGGGGGCAGCAGAGGAGAGCCAGCCCTCCCCTCCCCCTCCTCCTCCCCTCCCACCCACCAATAGGAAGTCGGCTGCTGGTTTCCATGGTGATGGCGCTGGACTGGTGGGCTGGACCGGCTGGCAGGGTCGGGACAGAGGGAAGAGCAGGTTCCTCACGGGATGCCAGCGCCCCCCACATGTGGTCCCCGCACCCCTGTCCCCACACGCCCTCACACCTTCCAGGGCGCAGAGGCAAGCAGGCTGGAGTCTTCCTGGCATCGGGTGAGACTGGTGGAGGCAGAGACAGGGGAGCGTATGACAGATCCAGCCGGGGAGCGCAGGACTAGGAAAGGGGATTTGAGAGGAAACAAAGGGAAATAAGAGGATGAAAACAGGAAGACAGAAGCAAAACGGTGGAAATCAGGTGAAAAAATAGCCTCAGTTTCCTCCTAGCAGACCACACTTGGGGGTCAACCTGGCTGTCTCAGGCCAGCAGGGGAGACCACATGACCTGCTGGGCTGGCTTTGCCCTGGTTTGTCAAGCTCATCTTCTGGCTAGCCTTAGGCTCTTTTGCTATGAGAAAATGGCTTTTTAGAACAAGGACGTGGGAGCTACCCCACCCAGAAGTGAGCCTGTGTGTGGAGGTAGGGGTTTAGATGGAGTCCCCAGAGACTAGGGTGTCAGGAGGTGCTTCAGAAAGACAGACCCCTCCCCTCTCAACCTGGGGCTCAGCGGACAAGCCAGCCTCAGGCAGGGTTGGGGGCCCTCGTGTGGCACCCCTACAGAAGAGCAGCAATGGCTCTAAGCCAAGGAGCCCCTGACTGTGGGCTCCACCCAGCCAGCGCGGATGGAAGGAGGGGAGGGAGTGCACGGAGGGGGCCTGACATCTTCACCTCCCTAAAGCACTGTGTAGATGAGTACTCATGCCACTACGTGATGTGTGTCACCGATGTAGGTCAGTATATATGCATGCCATTATGTGCAGGCATATGAATGGGATGTATATGTGGCACAAGCACATATTCATGCCTGTGTACGTGGGGGGCATAGTGTATTTGTGTGCTGTTGTGTCTATGAATCTCACTGGGTGTATATGTATGTATGTTTCTGTGTGTTACTGCATATGTCTGCCACAGTGTGTATGTGTATGCTATTATGTGTATGTGAGGTTATCGTTGTGGGAGCTTATAAATTACAATACCTGTCATGATATATGTATATGAATGCCATTGTATGGCATTAATAATATAATTATCAATAATATATATATAATTATCTCAGCCGGGTGTGGTGGTGCACACTTGTAATCCCAGTATACTTGGAAGGCTGAGACAGGAGGATCACAGGTTCGCAGCCAGCCTCAGCTACTTAGTGAGGCCCTCCACAACTTAGTGAGACCCTGTTTCAAAATAAAGAATAAAATTGGGCTGGGGGTGTAGCTCAGAGGTAGAATGTCACTGGGTTCAATCCCCAGTACCATAAAAAAAATCTCACAGTATCTAAGATGGTATAGTATATGTACATAACCTACATACATATCTTGTGTGTGTGTGTGTGTGTGTGTGTGTGTGTGTGTGTGTGTGTGTGTTACTGG
>PVJS01020902.1:0-32099 GCA_004027185.1 Glis glis
AAAAAAAAAAAAAAAAAAAGAGAGAGCTAGAGAGACATGAACATGAAAATAACTTGTGAAAAAACAATTAAGAATTTCATAGATCAAAAAGTGTATGCAAAATTTTTAGTGATTTCAAGTGGATATGTAGTAAATGATATCCCATTCTCTGACTAAAATATAACTTTCCTAGGAAGAAGTCAAACTATCACTATTTGCTGATGATATGATCCTATACTTAGAATATTCCAAAAGTTCTATCAGAAAACTTCTAGAGCTAATAAACAAAATCAGTAAAATAGCCAGATAAAATAAGCACAAAGAAATCAATAGCTTTTCTATACATCAATAATGAATCCACTGAGAATGAAATGAGGAAAACAATTCCATTTATAATAACCTCAAATATGACTAGGAATAAATCTAACCAAAAAAGCAAAAGGACTCTAAAATGAAAATTGTGGAACACTGAGAAAACAAATAGAAGACATTAGCCCTTCCATATTCATAAATAGGCTGAATTAATATTGTTAAAACAATCATATTACCAAAAGTAATCTACAGTTCCAATGAAATTCCCATCAAAATGCCAATGACATTCTTTGCAGATCTAGAAAAAAACAGTCTTAAAATTCATTTGGAAGAACAAAAGATCCAGATAGTCAAAGCAATTCTCAGCAAAAAGAGTAATGCTGGAGGCATCATAATACCTGATTTTAAATTATAATACAGAGGCATAGTAACAAAAACAGCACAGTCCTAGTATAAAACCAGACACATAGACCAATGGACCAAAAAGGAGGACACAGAAAAACACACACAAATACAGTCATTCTGTCCTTGACAAAGGCACTTGTCTCCATATCTTATTGATATGATCCAAAACACCTGACCACACAACTTAGAGGAAGGAAGATTTATTTGCTCACAGTTCTAGAGATTTTGAGGGTTCAGGCTATGTCAGGCTGGGTTCATTGGTGGAGCTCAGGGCCTGGCAGCAGGAGGCAGAGAGAAGGAGAGAGCAAGTGCTCTGCTCTCACGTCATGCAGGCCAGAACACAGGAAGGGGGTTCAAAGACACAAGCAGAGTCCCCAGGGCCATGCCCCCAGGGACCCACCTCCTCCAGCCACACCCCACCTGTCTAGGTTACCATCCAGTAACATAAATGGATTTATCCACTGATGATATTACAACCCTCATGACTTAATTGTATCAACTCTGAATATTAATACATGAGCTCTTCAGGGGACATTCTATATCTGAACCATGACAGCACTAAAACTTACATCGGAGAAAAGATAGCCTTTTTATCAAATGATGCTGAGAAAACTGGATATTCATATGTGTCTCATCCTGCAGAAAAGTCAACTCAAAATGGATTAAAGACCTAGGAATTTGACCAAGAACATTGGAGCTGCTAGAAGAAAACACTGTGACATATAGGTGCAGGAAACAAATCCCTCAAGAATACTCCTAAAACTCTGAAAACAATACTAAGTATTAATAAATTGGATAGCATCAAGCATCAAACTAAAACATTTCTGTGTAGCAAAGGAAACAGCATAAAGAGAGACTATAGAATGGGAGACAAACTTTGCTAGCTATTCTTCTGAGATTCTTCTGAGAGAGGATTAATATCTAGAATATAAAAAGAATTAAAAAAGACCAATAAAAATAAATAACACAATCAATAAATGGAGAAATGAGCTAAACAGACATTTCTTTAAAAAAGAAGTATAAGTGGCCAGCAAATATATGAAAAAAATGTTCGTCATCTCTAGCAAACAAGGAAATGCAAATCCAAACTACACTGAGTGTTATGGCTATGGTTTAATCTGGAATGCCCCACCCTCCCTAAAGCTCATGTTTTGGAAGCCTGGTTCTCAGTGTAGCAATGTTCAGAGGTAGGTCATGCATGGAAGAGATGGGTCATGAGGGGCAAAGCCTTGAGGACAATAGCTATCCCTGGTGTGTGTGTGTGTGTGTGTGTGTGTGTGTGTGTGTGTGGTGTGTGTGTGTGCGTGCTTCTTTACTGCCACGAACTAAGCATCTTTCCTCTGCCATACCCTGTTGCCACCATGTTTCTGCCTTGGAGCCAACTGACCAGGAACTGAACCTCTGAAACTGTAAGCCAAACAAACCTTCCCTCCTCTAAGTTGTTATCATCAGATATTTTGGTCACAGCAACAAAAAGCTGATAAATACACTGAGATTTCATCTCACTCCAGTTAGAATCACAGTCATCAAGAAGACAAATAATCATAAATGCTGGAGATGATGTGGGGAAAAAAGGAACTCTCATTCGCTGTTGGTGGGATTGAAAATTAGTACAACCATTATGAAAATCGACACAGAGTTTCCTCAAAAGACTAGGAATGGGACCACCATATGGTCTACCTATACAACTCCTGAGTATTTATCCAAAAGAATTAAAGACAGTACACTATAGGAAAACATGCATATCCATGTTTACAGCAGCGCAATTCACCATAGTCAAGTTATGCAACCAGACTAGATGTTTGTCAACAAAAGAATGGATAAAGGAAATGTGGTAAATATACACAGTGGAGTTTTATTCAGCTATAAATAAGAGCAAAATGATGTCCCTTGCTAGAAAATGGATGTACCTGGATAACATCATGTTTAGTGAAATAAGTCAGACTCAGAAAGTCTAGAGTCATATGTTTTCTCTCATATATAGAAGCTAAAGAGAAAAAAGTGGGAAAAATGTGTCTCACAAAAATAGAAGGGAGACTAGTAGGGTAGAGAAGGGAGATCAGGGGAAGAGAGGAGGGGAGGCAAGGGAAGGTATTGGGGAACGGAACTGATCAAAGTATGTTACATGGACGTATGAATATGTCACAATGAATTCAACTATGTTATATAATTATTACGCATCAATAAAAATAAATAAAGTTCCCAATGACATACAACAAATACCAGGTTGCTAAAAGTTACTTTCTTTATATTGTAAATCTTTCGATGAAGAAAGATATTGCCAATGACCTTACTGAAAAATCACATTTAAAGTGTGTGAATCCTAGCCAAGCAGGGTGGCATACTCTTGTAATCCCAGTATTTTGGAGAGTGAGACAGGAGGATCACAGGTTCAAGACCGGCACATGGTAACTTAGCAAGACCTTGTCTCAAAATTTAAAAAAAGAAAAAAATTAAAGTTCTGGGGCTTTAGCCCTTGGGTTCAATCCTCACTACTACACATACAAACAAACAGTGGATGAATCTTTTATTCTCTCTTTTCAGTTTTCAATAAACATATCTTTTTTGGCTTCTTGAGAATATAAGACAATTCATGTAAAATTTCAAATTCCTTCAAATGTACTTGGTTCAAAGTACTCACAGAAAATTAGGAGCAGTCACCCCTTATTTGAAATTTCCTTAAATCTTCCCAAACTATGTTTGTAAAATTGTTATTAATTTCAAGAATGCCTAATTGCTGAGTCTTGATGGTTCACTTGTAAGCATAATTGTATTTCCCTATATAATTCCCATTTCATTAGTTCTATGTACCTAAATTAAAATTTCCATTTCATTAATTTTTTTTTGCAGTACTGGGGATTGAACCCAGGGGCATTCTACCTCCGAACTACACCCCCAGCCCTATTTTTTATTCTTTATTTCAAAACAGGTCTCACTAAGTTGCAGAGGGCCTCATGAAGTAGCTGAGGCTGGCCACGAACCTGTGATCCTCCTGTCTCAGCCTCCCAAGTACTGGGATTACAAGCATGTGCTACCATGCCCAGCTCATTATTTCTATTTATCTAAATTTCCAGGTGACATTTACAATTATCTATTAAAAAAGAATTATGTTTGAGATTCACCAATTACTTCAATGCAAGTTTTTACTTAAAGAGCCATTATCTTTTGTATTGCAAGTAGAAAACTGTATTAACAGTGCATCAAATGATGGAAAGTTAGAGATTTGAGGCAAGTATGACAAACCTTTTTTTAAAAAATGACATGTAATTTTTATATCAATTACATTTATGTGTTTTGTTCCCCAAAATAAACTTCAAGAAAACTGATAGTGTTGTGGAATATCAGAAAAGTTACAATGCATACTTATGCAGAAGTCTATTCATCATTCAACAAATATTTATTGAGTACTTACTAACTTCCAGGGCTTATGAACTATTTTGGGAACAACAAAATTAGTAATTGCTGTCTCCTATGTGCTACTCACAACCTAGAACCAGAGGAAGACAAATAAACACATAATCATATTGTAAGTAATGTAAGCAATCATACAGTAAAGTATAGTACGTAATCACACAGTAAAGTAATCAGTATAGTAAGTGCCTGAATAACAGGACCACAAAGACACGCAGACTGCAAAGATCACAAAGAGGGAAAAGTTAACCCTACCTAATGATCTGAATGGTGGGGGTGAGGACACTCAGAGATATATGATGTTAATTCAAGTTTCTCTAAGGAAGAATCTGTTTAGCAGAAGATAAGGGAGATGTAGAACATCTCTTTGTGTGCACTTATTGTGTGAGTATAGGAAGAGCTACACATATAAGGGCAAGTAGGATTAAAAATTTGTAATGTTTAGTGAAGCAAAAGAAACGAGTATTTTTTCTCTAACATACAGTATCCATTGATACGTTCAGTCGAGAATATGAAAAAATTCATAGAGGACCAACCGCTATGAGTCATTTTAGTGTTGTCAAATATGAGGAACTATAAGAGGTACTGTGTACCGGGTTATAGGTGCTTTCCCTATGTCCTGGTCAATTTTATCAACAATAATATAGAACAAGTGATGGTATTGCTATTTCTTTTGGAGAATTAAAGGGTCATTCATCCAACTTGACAAGGACAATGAGTTACAGAGCCATGATGCCAAGCGAGGTCTATTTGAATCCAATCAGTATGGAGTATTATTTTTCTTCAAATGTGTTTTATCTGGTTTGGTAAGGCTTTCTATAGTAGAGTCTCTTGCAGGGATGTTCAGGAATGGAAATAGGAGATATAAATGCATGGGATTTGTTAGGGCAAACTAAATACAGTTCACCTTTCTGGTAAAGGGAATAGTTTGGAGAGTGGTCAGAGGGGGCTTTTTGTATGTGTGTATTTGAGAGGCATTTTGCAAATGCAGAAAAAAAGGGGAAAGGAATGGTACCTAGGCACATTAAAAATGGAATCAGCAAAACTGCTGAGCATACAAAGCAGAATCAGTGAAAATTTTCAAGCCAATTTACAGAAAATAACAAATGCAGATTTATTAAGTGCAACATAGCAATGAGTTTGTAAGGCACAACAAATCTGTAGAAGTCCAATGTTTCTAAGTCTTGCCAGACTATGCAAGACAGACTTCTCTTGCCTCCCTGGCTCAGCTCCTAAACAGAACTATTATCTGGAGAGATAATTCCAGATGCTCTGACCCCTTCCAAATTCTTTTTTTTTTTTTTTTGTTCAGTCATCTGGAGTGGAGTCTTACTCCCCATTGAGTCTTCAGAGTGATGCACCAAGCTTTGCTCTTCTAATTAACACTCTGGGGCATCCCCATGCACCCAGTCGTTCTTAGAGATTGGACTGTCAAACTTTCAAATCTATGACCTTGCTGCTGGGGAGGAGATGGATGAGTACACCCTGAGTGGCCTTCAAATGCTTCAGCATTAAAATAGAAGGCTCTCGTGAGTGTCTGAAGAATCTCAGCTGTTATTTCTCCAACTTAAATTTTTTTTTGAACTCAGAAAGCAATAAACTGCAAGCTAAGAAGATCCAGGGAGCCTCCGTGGAGCAGCAGAAGCTGCTTTTAGCTGAACTAGCAAACCCTCCAAATGTCATCATTCCAGTCAAGACTTCAATACTGAAGAACAATCTTGACACAGTGTTGCTTCTGCAAGGCAACTCCTTCCACTTAAAAATTTTTCTTAGCGCTTTTAGGTATAGAGAGTGTACTCTTTGATATAGGTGTTTCCTAACACTTTATTTGTGCTCTATACTGGGTCAATGGGAGAACTAGGAGGACATTCATCCTGAAATATTAAAGTTGAAGTTAGGAAAATTAGGGAATTCACCCATGTTTTCAGCAGCAGAAGCAGCAGCAGCAATAGCAACAGGCCTCCTTAGCAGATCCAAATCTTGAGATATGATTAAGACAGTGTTTTTTAGGTAAAGTCATGACATTAATATTCTTTGACAGTCATTCAACTGATGATTGGGTTGCTACAGGTCTCTTGTTTCTTTCAGGGTGGTGATAATAATGGTTATCATCATGCCTTGCAAATGTTCACTAAGAACCAGCAGGCATAAGATAAAAAGACAGAAAGCCCCAGACTCAGGGCTTGAGTCTTGTAACTTAATTTAGGGACCAAGGCAAATAGTGTAATGATAGTACCTACAAAAATTTCTAACTGTTGAGTACAAATGGAATGCCATATTACAATCAATACAAAGGCAGTTATCAAGATGTCTTGTAGGTCGGCATTCGAGAGATGCTCTTTGAAGGAAATGCATAGTCTATAAGAGAGACTGCAGGAAATTCAAAATAGTAAACGTGGCCTAACTTAGAAATGTGGCCTGTGTGTTTAGGAATCAAGGACCAGAAGCATGTGGCTGAGTGAAAGGTTGTCCCAGGGAAGGGGGTGTTGGAGATTAGTAGGAAAAGCTGGAAGGACCATCAAAAGCCATCAGAACATCTCAAATGCAGGCTAAGTAGGAAAGTTCAGTTAACATATTAAATGTCTTGCCCTTTAAAACTACTTTTCTTGATTGAATATACTTTAAACAATTAAGTGATATCTGTTTTAATTAAAGATGGTTCCAATGTGGTTACAATATCATTTTTATAGTAGTATAATGAATTGTAACACTTGGACTTCAGAATTCTCCAAGTGAATCTTGGCAAAGACCATCCCCTGAGGTCATGATATGTCCTTATGAACCAAAGCATTGGATGAACACTGGTCAGTGCAATTTCGTTTTTGATTTTTCAGGACTGTGAATATTGGAATGATTTGAAGGTCAACTCTTTGGGTTCATAAAAAAATATGGGTATACCATAAAGGTGATTCAGTCAAGGAAAGTGGCATTTTCTAAACAATCACAGTGATAAATCTAGATCATATTTTCAAGAAGGAATTAAATATCCCAGCCCAGTTCAATTATACCACTATGACCCAGTCAGCACAAGCTCCCTGATAGACTAAGTAATCAAAACCATTAAAGACTATCTGTCATAGGCGAGTGATTTGCATATGTATGGGTCCCTACAATAAGCCCTTGATGAAAGTGTCATCGACATTTTACAATTAGGAAAAACAAGATATGGAGACAATAAGTCAATTCACCAAAGCTACTCGACTAATAAATATAAGACTAGCCCAATCTCTTTGTCTTTGATTTAATCTGGAGGACTGGCCCAGAAAAAGAGATTTATCTAAGCCAGACTTTTATCCTCCCAGGTAATGTGGATGTTTTTGTGATGCACTGATTTCCTTAAAAAGCTGCACAAGGACAAGGACCAATGCCAAGTGGAATAATTAAGGATTGTGTTCCCTATGACATCCATAACACCATGTCAGTATCTGAACACTCATGTGATTTTGGCAATGCTGTCCATCCAATGTGTGGCGATATATTTTTCTTACAAAATCTCTTATGCAAAAATGTGCAAGTTCAGAGCATACCTGCCTCCCTCCCCCGCTTCATTGGCACATTAAGTACTCTACAAGGTGCTATGGATGGTTCAAAAGAAGTGCAAGATGGTGTCCTGCCTTTATGGGATTTAGATTCATGTTAGAAGGCTCTCAGTGGATTATAAGACTGCACATAATCAACTGCTGAGAGGCTCAAGCCTTCGTGCACACCGAGGATTGAGTGTGTAAGCATTGCATCAGACAGAGAACAAACACACCACAAAAGCAGAATTGTTCTGGGAGACCGTTATTCTGCAATTTTTATTTTGGGATGCTAATCCTATTAATTACATAATTTCCATTTTTTGTTGGCTTTTAAAATAGATATCTCAATTTAAGATACAATGTACTGACTTTTAGTGTTGTCATGGGTAGAGCATGTACCATTAAAACTGATGTGTGGAGATAATATGCACCACATGGTTTCTTACTGTCTATATGTCTGGCTTTAATCACAGATTCTTCATGAAATGTTGCAATCCTGGGGTGAGCTAGCTGTTAGATTCTTCTGGGGTACAGGCCGGGCTGTGGATTATAGGTGAAACTGCATTACAAGGCTACAGAGGTTAATTATGTCTGAAAATTGCCAGTACAAGCCACATCAGTTGACACTCTATGCATACTACATAAACAGTCTGGAGGGAGACCTTTATTAGCAGACCAAGAAAGCAGCTAGCTGTCTGTGTTCTGTAATGTCCTTTTGGTTTTCAGAGCTTCTGACTCAAATAGCACTTCTGTTTCATTTAACGTGTGGTTAGTCAAATGTGTGTTTATTAAGCCAAATAACTAAGAACCAAGAGGATCAAAATCTTTAATATAAATTATCTCTATGGAGAAATAGTTCTAAATTTAAGATTATATGTTCCAGGACAGCCACCCATTGCACCCCAGGAAAATCAGGACAATGTTTAGCCCAAATTTCAAACTCCATGGTACAGCACTGGGAGCTATCCTAACCTGCAGATGTTTTATAAAGAAATTAGCCAAAGAGCATAGATAAAGATCTTTTTTGAGTGTGTGTCTTATACACAACTTCTGCCATGTAGAATTTTCCCAGTTCTCAATGAACTATAGTCTTCTTATCTGTAACACTCTTTCTGTTCTTAAACACAGAAAAGGTGGGAAAACACCAGGGACCACAGTTGTCACTTAGCCTGTGGGGTATGCCAACTCATTCCTATGGGAGTTTTTATTATATTATAATGTTGTCCATTTGGTATATTCTAGAGGAGATAGATGGAAATGTGTAATCTTACAGTTCTCCTAAGACCTTTATGGCCAAAAAGCTCATGAAGCTTTTAGGGTCCTGATAGCCTTGTAAGTGAAAATGCACTGATTTAGCTATACTTAGCTACAAAGAAAAGTGTATAGTCTCCAAGATGTTGAGAAAAAAAAGGAGAGTTTTGCCCTAAATTGGCACCTTTGCCACAAAACGAAGCACCTCACAAAGGGAGGGAAAACAGCAGAGTCAAGAGCAAGGACACTGGATCAGATGCTTAGTTTGAATCCTGGCTTTACCACATAGGATGGGTGTGACCTTGAGCAAGTTACTGAACCTGTCACCTCCCAATATGATAGGGATGCTAGTGGTACCTGCTCGGGGCTATTACATTGGTTAAATGGCTTGAAAAGTCTCACCTGCTAAGTGACATAAGATTCCAACAGAAATTCTCAATTCTATCCATTTCTGTGATAGCAAATTCATGGTTAGTCATTTACATATAGAATAACTTCTATATATGGTAACAAATGAGGAAAACACAGACACACACACACACACACACACACACACACAAAAAAAAAAAAAATGACAAGATAAATTTGCCCTGGTCCCAGACCTGGTAAGCTGTGACTCTGCACAATTACCTGATATTTGAGGGTTCTGGTTTACTCAGCTATAAAATGAGGAGGTTGAAGATGACTCCAACTTTAGGGTTTTGTGGTTGCTAAGCCAAAGTAGCTCATTATGCTTCCAAATTGCATTCAAATGGTTTTTTTTCCATAAAATCTTAGAAAATTATGGGCAGTGTCAGTGATCTAAATGGCATCTCTACCTACACATACGTATAGTTCTTTTGTAACAATCTTTTTCTAACATTTTTGGCAGTTGAAGCAGGAAGAAGTGAAACACGAGATGTTTTAGAGCAAAGTATATTGGGAAGAAAAGGGATGTAAGGTCATCCGGTTAGTCTAAAGTGTGTAATTCTTTTCTCTCTCACCTCATTCTTGCTTCTTCAGAATGGCAGTCGGGTAATACTGCATCAGTTTGATAAGGCTCCCTTGCCCTTCCTAACAACTAAAACCATCCTAGACACCTTTCCACATACACTCCCTCCATTAAAGCATCAGAGAACTTTAGAGCTGCTTTTTAAAAGAGCTGCTTTTTAAAATAGCAAATAAATTAATGACTTTCTTCAGTCATATTTTTCACTAGAAAAGTCTGACAGAGAAACATAGTTGATAAAGCCATATAAGATCCTTATACTGAATAAAGATATGGAGTCTTTCTGTCTCCAGAAACATGCTCAGAAAAGAGCCCTGGGACACTGATACTAGCAAAGGAAGAGTTACAAACTCCATTGCACTTGGCTGCCAGTAAAGAGCTCATTTTGTTTACATTATTACTCTCCAAAGAAGACAAGATGAGATTGTCATTATCCAAATGTTGACCAGGGTTTTCCAAGTCAGTTCCTGAGCTAAAGTAAGAGATTGCCAAAAAGCATGTTTACAACATTGAATGCATTGTGTAATAAAGTGTTAGGTAGATCAGCTAATAAAATTACTTATTTTAGACTTAAATCTAAGTGGAATTTGGGTTTAGTTCATTTCTCCAACAGGGACAAAGAAAATTGAGTTTTTGACAAACTGAAACATACCCAAATTTCTGTTGATAATAGAGGGTGAGATCCTTTGTCTAGATTTTGTCCATGGGCACCACTCCCTTTCAGTGGGAGACACTGGCCAATCTCAACTTGAATTGCTAATGGTCATCTAATTGGTTTTGATTCCAAAATTTGTTAAAATGCAGTTGGCAAAGAATATTTTTTATTGTCCCTGTTGGCTGACCTATGGACTGTAAGCAAGAATAGAGTGAGTGAAAGTTTAGGAATGGAACTGAAATTAAATCCTTAGATTCCCATCATTGATTTCCTAGGGGAAATTGTAACAACTTCACCTCCCTCCCTTTCCTGACACTGAGAGTTGTATGATCAGCATTCTCTTGTTAAAGTATTAGTGGATCAAGCCTCTTGGGAAATGCAGTGATGTGCTTTGGATATTTGGCCCAAAGTACCACTTAAGATAATTTATTCTAATTATAAAATGCAGAATAGGACAATTGAATCATGATACTTGAAATATAAATGCACCCCGCTCTCAAAATAGCCACGCAAAATCAGATACTAAAATCTTCTGTGCTTTGTTAGACTTTATTGATATTATTTTGGCTCTTCTGAATTATTACAGAAAAATATGGACCCTTACATTCTCCTTGTTTCTTTCAAAGCTTCTGCACACTAACACCTAGCCTTCCTTTGTTTTTCACTCAGGGATCTGAGATGCTTTTTTGTTCTCTACTTTCTTTAAATGATACCATTTTAATATATATTGTGAATATATAGAGGTATATTGCACACTGGATATCAACATTTCTCTTCTTCTGGAGTCTTTTCATATCAGAACTATATAAGTTTTCTTTTTCTGCTCAATCTCTTTTTTTTTCATCATGTCCACAAGGACATTATTCCATATGGAAAGGAAGCACACTTTGACTTCACATACCCTCTCTAGAAGGTCCTTTTTAATATAAGGTTGGGGCCACATACATCAGAATATTTAGTATGATAAGACTTTACACATTCCAACTAGTCTAGCAGACAATGGCTAAGCTTGATGAATCAATTGTCTTCTTTCCTACCCCATTTTTCTAAATGCATATGAAATAAATGTTCTTGTATCATGCCATTTGGACCATAGTTCTCTGCTATATGGACACATAATTTAGAGACTGAATACATGCAAAGAAAATGAGAGTCACTGCTCTTTTTAAGATCTGAATTTACATCAACACGGCCTTACCAGATAGCAAGCCTAATGAATGGGAAGGGAACTGGTGTTACAATGGTAATGAATTATGAAAGCTAATAAAACCAAGATCCCACCAAAGCCGCATCTGGGAGTGAGGTTTTAAGGAGCAGGCAGGAATGTGCACTAATTATCGGACTGTTAATATATTACATGTGTTTTGCAGAGGAGATAGTGTGACTCAGGGCAGGCAGTAGCTGAATCAGTAGCCCCAGGTTTTATCCATCACAGACTTGGTATTAAAACTCCAGCTGCATTATAACTTTTCTAATGGAACAAATTCCCATACATGACCTGCTGCAACAGCCAAATATAACATCACTTTTAGAGATTTTAACCTGTATGTGAAGACAGGCATATATTTGAATGCCTGAACAGAAAGGGAAGTTTAGATATATCTGTTAGGTGATGTGTATGGCTATGTGATGACAATGGACCAAATTTGGGAGCTCTTAAGATCTTTAGATGCAATGAAGTTTAAGAGTAAATTAATTATTAGACTTTAAAAATTGAACATAGTTTCCTTTTAGTATGAGGTAGTTGGAATCAGAGATGATATAATATTAAACATAATATAGTATGAATTATTTTATATTTATGATTTAAAAGCAATTTAATTAAAAATATGCCTTCTTTTACCCAGTTTGAGAATGACATTAATTATAATATTAAGGCAACGTAGATACTGGACAACATGCTTTAGTAAGAACTAAGAACATGGTGTTTAACATACCATCCTCTCTCATCTTTAAGAGTTCTGCTTGAAAAGGAGTTACCAGGGGCTTAGCTTAGGGATCTAGTATGTTTTTTTCTAAGTGATCTGTTTCTCTGTATTCTCTTTAAAAAGGTGAACTTTCTAATACATAAAAGTAAGGGAGACTCACACTTAAACTAAGAAAAGATCTCTAGAGTTATAGCTTAATATTCACCATCTTACTCTATACCATACTTAGTTCTACCAATGTAAGAGACAAAAGTAGAGGGGAAAAAATCTTCAAATTACTTATGATGTAATAAGTGTATTTTATGAATTTCATTTTATTTTAGAAATCTAAACATATGAGCTAGCTGGATAAGCCAGATATACTATTTCATGCATTCTAGCAGGGAAAACAAAAGCATTTTTTCTAAGTTACTGAGTTATCTCTTCCCAGTGATTACTTAGCAGACAATTTACTTACTTTAATAGGAAGAGATTGTAGAGTCTTTCCACCAATTTCCATTCTTACCAGTTTCTTTTGCTGAAGAAAACAATTTTTTTTAGATATTTCAGTTTAGAAGATATCAGAGAAGTTCTCATTGGAAAGCACTCTCAGGATTTATCTTACTTTATTTGTTATTTTGACCTAATTATCAAAGGATTTGAGGCAATTTAAGATATAAGATAAATACAAAACAAAACCATTATAAGGAGGGAATGAGAATAGAAGTTAAAGAGGGTTTAATCATAATAGTTTGGAAACTATACTAGGGATTGTTTTTAAACATAACATTTAGCTGAGTTTATTGAAATGTAAGAAAAAGCATAATGAAGCATAGAGTTCTCAACAAAAAACAAAGCACAGCAAGCAAGACAAAACAACTAACAACAAAAACAACCAGGTCGTTTGGACACTAACGATATATCCTGGCATTGGATTTTTATATGAACACTGAGGAGTAAGTATGGGTTACAGATATGGAAGCTAATATTAACTAATAAGTTATTGACCAGACACTGTTTTGGGTACTTTACCTAAGAAAAGTACCAAAGTCTAATTCATAATCGTCATAGGATTGCATGAAATGAGTAAGGTGCAACTCTCTGTAAGAAAGGTGCAAACACTGAGACGATGTGGCTTCATTCCATCTACACATGGCTCTAAGCTATATTAAGGGATTGTTTTTCAATTCCAAAATATTTTTTAAGAAAGTATCTCAACTCTTTTTGATACAAGCCTAGGATATACAATATTAAGTAAGAAGCTTGAATGTTTCTTTTTAATAGTACCAAAAACAACTTGTTAGCATTTCTTGAGCACATAGTATAATCA
This sequence comes from Glis glis, assembly GCA_004027185.1. NCBI lineage: Eukaryota > Metazoa > Chordata > Mammalia > Rodentia > Gliridae > Glis > Glis glis. Next base: position 13,760 of record PVJS01020902.1, read on the forward strand.
ACTCATTCAAATCTAAGAAAAATCCTTCCTTGTGTTTGGCATAGTTAATATCCTATGTTACTGATGAGAAAAAGAGTAACAGAGGGTGAGGTACTCTTAGGTATCTCACATATCTTCTAAAATAGAAAATTCTCTGAGTAAAATTGGAATGTATCTGGGAAGTTTTTCTTCAGCAAAACTCTAGATTTTCATAATTGTAGACCTAGAAGTTCCTGAGGGTGATGTTTAAGTCATGTACTCCTACTGATCTAAAAAAATACATAGGGTGGTTCTTAGAATACTCTAAATATTCCAAAGGATTTAGACTGCTGATATTTTAGTTTTCTCAGTCAAAGTTCTGATAGGAAGTGGGTAGGATTCAAGTACAGTTCTTGAAATGCGCAGTTGATAATTTGTTCCCAAAGTGTAAGAACCCAGCTTGCAGCCCAGGATAGGGAAATGCCTCCTGTATGTTGGTGCTGCCTTTAGAGGCACAAAGGGCAGGCATGGATTCTTTCTGTGGTAGTTTTTGTATTGCATATAAACAGACTTTTCTCTGAACCCTCGGGCTCTGACAGTAGATCAGTGGTATCCTGATCTTGTGCATCGAAAGCACTGAAAAAGTCCCACAAAGCCCTCCCCCTGCTAACCTGGTCAATGGCATGGGATTACCTTTGGTTTTCAGCTCCAATGTTGTGGCCAGTGCTGAATGGCGGTCACCTGCCCACATGTCAGTGCATCTTCCAATGTGCTCCCCTTTCATGGAGGATGCTTCTAATTAATTTTTTATTCTTCTTAGTCCAAGATGGAATCACGAATAATAGCATAACTGATTTGATTCCATGACTATGTACTATCGTCTAACTTTTATCACTGGATTTAAAACACATTTCCCAGTTGGTGGAAAATCCAGTCCAGGTAACCTAGAAGTCTTGTTTTCTTGAGTTAAGATTCCAGTAATGCAGCTGTGTTAGAAACCATGAACTTCTTGTTTGCAGACAGAAAGTTCCATTATAGTGTGTTTCTCTGTTTACTTTAATAAATGTAGTATTTGTTCCCAGTCATCTAACTGAAGCTTCATTTATAATTCTGGAATCCTCAGAAATTTTTCTGTTTTCAAATCTTGTGAGAATCCCACAAAAAGAAGTTAGGTATTTTTAAGTGGATAAATCAGAAGATGTTATCCATCTTTCATCAAGCATGGGACATCTCAATACAAGCTCTAATTATCAAGAATATGAATATGGATCACTGACTTATTTTATCAGTCTATCATTGCATAATAAGTTAAGGTAATCTTTTCTGTAAAAATATTGATAGACACCATCATATCTTTAAAGATAGTGTATATAGATGATTAGTATATATTTTGAATAAGATAAATTAATATCCTGGATTATCATCTTCTCCCCAAAGAAATAGGATGAGAGTATTTTAGAGCCAAGAAAATTCAAGTTTGAATGTGGGTAAACTGAATTTGCTTATTTTGTTCATTTAACACTGACAAAATAAGAAATCTGAAAGTTTTCTTATTTTAAAAAAACCTGAAAAGGTGAATTTTAAGTACTTAAAAAATTCTTAGACATGTGTGCTATAATAGATATAATGCCTTTTGTTGGACCTTATTTACTAAGCTACCTGATGATGCAAATAAAAACAAGTTTTCAAAACATGAAAACTCTCAGCTTTTAAATTGCTAAAAATCACATTCTTTTAAAAATAATAACTGCAGTGTTATCTAATGCATGGAACAAAACCAAAAATAAGCCATAATAATTTGATGAGCTCTTTGCTAAAGCTAGACAATCATTTTTTCATTAAATAAATAATAGATGAAGAAAATATTAATTTCTAAAAATCCTTATGGCACATTTTGAACTAGATACATTTTTAAAATTATAGACATAAATAATATATTACATATAACTAAAGAACATACACGTAAAGTTTGTATATACACCTATCTGTTATGTATGGTATGTGTGTATATATGTGCATATATATGTTTATATATGTATATGGTCAAACATAGTACAAACAGTATTATATTACATTACATACTAATAGTATTACATTACTACTATTAGAAATATATAAGACAAGGAGGTGTTAAAATACCAAATTCAGCTAGGTGCAGTGGTGCACACCTGTAATCCCAATATTTGGGAGGCTGAGATGGGAGGATAGTAGGTTTGAATCCATATGTGGTAACTTAGTGAGACCATATTTCAAAGTAAAATAAAATAGGACTGGGGGTGTAGCTTAGAGGTAGAATGCCCCTGAGTTCAATTCCCAGTACCACAAAAATGAAATAAAATAGAATAGAATATTACTTACTCATAATTCTACTAATTAGTGGTACCTGCTATTTTATTTTGGTGAGTTTCCTTTATTTCTTTATCTGTATCTATGATTATCCAACTATATATGCTATGGATACTCTGACTGGATATCATACTATATATAGTACATTCCATCCTGATTATAATTTTTTTCTCATGGACACTTTTTCATAGCATCAAAAATATTCATTTATGTTAGTTTAATACTATTACAATATTCTGACTTGGAGCTATATTATAGCTTAATCACTTACGTATATTATATAAATTTAGGAGATAAACATACAAATAATTGAAATAGTCACAATAATGCTATTAGTCTAATATTCTTATCTCAGTTTTTCAGATAAGCAAACAGATGTAGATTTTCCATGCAAAACTAGGATGTGAACCCAGTTCTGTATGAGTCCAAAGACTGATCTTAGCTACTCAGCTCCACTGTCTTCAAGTGCTTGTCTAGAAGTCAACTTTTTAGGTCATGGAGTTTCAAATTTAAAAGTAACAGATTTTCTGGGTTTTTTTTTCCTAAAGATATTCAACTACAGCAAAATTAAAACTTCAAACTATTTTCAAAACAGAATTAAACTGTTATGAATGCACACCTAGGTCGAGGTTACTTGTTAATTTCAAAATAGACTAAATCGACTATAGTAAGTAGACTAAATTCTAGCAAGGAAATAAGATGATTTTAATAAAGGTAATGAGATAAGTACATGCCTTTTAGAAATGCTGATGTTTATGACACACATATATGCTTTTTATATCAACATTTCTCATATATAAGATAGATAGATAGATAGATAGATAGATATAGATATGAAATGCTTTGCCTTTTCTTAGGGATGAATTACTATTTTAAAAAATGAGTCCATAAAGACCTTCATTTGAAAAAGATGAGATAGCTGAATAACTTTGCATGTCAACTTAATAGAGATCTGGCTGCTGGGGGAAGAGAAGGTGGAAGAGAAGGTGGATGAGATGAGAGGAAACAAAATAGGAGGAGACAACTGGAAAGTGAGAAACTGCTGAGAGTACAAAGTAAAAGAGGAGCAAGGAGTGTACCCAAAATATTCTAGAAAATCTTTTATTTCATTTTAAATTATTTACACTGAAGCCAGGCGTGGTGGCACATGCCGGTAATCCCAGTACTTGGGAGGCTGAGACAGGAAGATCACAAATTCGAGGCCAGTCTCAGGTAACTTAGCAAGGCCCTCAGCAACTTAGTGAGTCCCTGTTTCAAATAAATAATAAATAGCCCAGGGGTGTAGTTCAGAGGTAGAACACCATCGGTTCAATCCCCAGTACCAAAAAAAAAAAAAGAAGGAAAAAGTATTTACACTGGCACAATCTATTTTTCCTCCTTGGTTGTATACAAATGGCTTGAATGAGTTTGGGGAAACAAACATGACAGAAAAGATGCCCTGCTCCATGATGGAACTAGAACAGAGCATAAAGAACAGAAGAGTCATGAGAAGCAAGACTGAGATTAGAGCCAGAAGTGATACGGAGAAGCGTAAGTCACCACCGCGCCGCATCCTCCTCATGTAGGGTCACCAGACTTTTGTCAAAGACCTTTCCTTAAAGAAATGTTGCAAGGCCGCTAATGCTTCACAGGACTTCCAGTTAAATATGCATTGTGGATAGACAACACATGATTTTTAATATAAATATATCCGAAATATTGGATGCAACATACATATCCTTGAAATAAAAAAGCCATGCATTGTTAATCTGAAATTCAAATTTTATTGGATAGTTTGCACTTTTTTTCACCAACTCTGGCAACCTGCTCCTAAGACCCCCAGAGATAATGGGCAGATGGCAGGTTCCCCCTGATCTGGGATGGGAGAGATGGAAGCTTCCACTGAGCTCTGTTTGCAGCTCAGAGGGTCTGGTGAGCACAAATATGCACAATTAGTGTCAGAAAGATTATAAAATCCAGATCCCAAGTTAAGTGCCCTTTCTTCTGTCCCTGGTTCTACTTCCATTTATGGCAAGACTATGCCATTAGTAAGTTTTATTAGTGTTAACTTTAATATTTGTATAATATTTCATTCTACTATTGCCAGTGATTTCATAAAAAGAAATTGTGTTTTTAATAACTCACTGCTGTACCACCTTTAAAGGCACAACTCTTCAAAAGAGTTAAGACGTTTCCTTAAAGAAATGTTGCCTTAATGCCTGTTAACCATGGTAAGCTAGAAGGCAGATAGAATCTTTGGAAGTTTCTGCTATCTTCATATTTGTGAAATATTTTCACTCAAGCAGGTTCTTATTTACATTTTATACCAAATGATGACAGTCATCAGAAAAAATAAATACTGAAGAATGGTTTTATATAAGATGACTACTTTTATCTTCTAAATTAAATAAAAATATGTTTCCAACATAAATAAAAGTATATTACCTGGATTCTTCCTGAAAGGACATGAGCTGAGTTTAATCAGCAATTACTGATTATTTATTATGTGCACAGATAGACCTTTTGCCCTGTGCTAAGGTTACAAAGGAAGACACAGTCCCTGTCATCAAGTATGATTTATTCATGTAGCAATCAAGGTATGCGAGCTTATAAAAGGTGTATACACACACACACACACACACACACACACCACCACCACCACCACCACCACCACCACCAAGTGATTCTCAGTGAAAGATTTGCCAGGGAGGAGCCATCACATAAAGCAGTTCTTCGGGTTTTTTGAAGGACGAATAGGGGTTTTCCAAACATGAAAAGGAAGTATTGTTCACACCAGCCTAAGCAGGAGAGTGTGACTTGATCTGATACATGTGTAATGCAAAACGATCACTCTGACAGTAACATGAAAAGGAGGTTTGAGTGAGACAATAGACTTCCCAGGAAGCCTAGAGAGGATGCTATTAGGATATTCTGAACCAGAGATATTAAGTCACAGGCCTAACTTCAGCCAGAAGCAGAGGGATGGATTTGTCCATTCAATTCATTTATCCATTTTTTCTACAACTATTTATTGAGTATCAGATTACTTATTTATGAAGAGATGACTTTTGCATTGAGACCTGAATGATGGGATAAAGTAATACATGTCAAAATCAGGGAAACAGAGCCTAGGTAGAGCATGTTAGTTGTGAAGAATGTGCAGGAGAAGAAGGAGAAGGAGAAGGAGAAGAAAGAAGGCCAGCTGGGCTGGAGAAAGTGCAAGGAGAAATCTTATGAGGCCATGCTCAGGAGTTTGTCAAATGTTCTAACTTAATGGGAAGCCAGGGAAGGGATTAAGTAGGTGAATGGCATGATATAATTTATGCTGATTAAAAAAGTTACTTTGACAACATTGGGGACAAGAGATAGTACAAGAGAAAAATGAAAGCATTGTGCAGGTGAGAAAAAAAAATGATGGTGTTGGACAACACTGGAGAGCTGTGGAGAAGTAATCGAGTCAAGACACATGTTGGAGATAGAACAAGTAACCCTTCATATTTAACTGTAAATGGAGGTGAGAGGTACAGAGAGGCAAGAGAAGGGGATCTAGTGAATGGTGTTGTTTTCTATTGAGATGTGGGATGACAGAGAACAGCTTTGAGAGGACAAATCAGTGAATTTTGGAGATGTTAATATCACTATTAAAATTTCAAGGGCAGCTATTAAGTAGTTTGAGGTTTCCAAGCTTAAGGGAGATGTCATGGCTTTGAGGCATCACTGAACTTGTGTTTGGAATCTAAACTCATGCAGCAGAGGAAACAGTGTACAACATCTGGGCCCGAGTTTAAAGAGCACCCAATAGTTGTACATTGAGTTGAGTCAAAGAAGAAAACAGAAAAAGGACTCAGAAAGATTGTGAAAGGGATAGAAGAAGTCAGGAAAGTTGAGATCTCAGAAGACAGGTGAGAACTCTTTCCAGAAGTATGGAGGGTCTGCTATATCAAAAGCCCTTCAAGGAGGAGTAAGATGAGAGAGACCACTGGGATTTAATAATATGGAAATCATTCGTGCCTGGTAAAAGGCAAATAGAAATCCAGTTCTATCAAGCTGAGAAAAAGAATGAAACATGAAACAATGGAGACTCCACATATAGAAAATTACTATGTTTTTCTGACAAATAAATGCCCGCCATCTTCCCATCCCAATGACATAAAGGAGTATTGTCACTTCACACAGGGAAAACTAAACTCAGAAATGCCTTAGAAGCTCATCAGTGGAAGTATCAAAGAATATCAGTAATTTGAATTTGACACAATGGCTATCCTATGGTTAAATGGCTTACTTAGTTTTACACGAACAACAAAAATGGAGAGAAACTTGGAGAAAAACTTGCAGTGAAAGGAAGGTTATTTTTAATTATAAGATACACAAAAATGTTACAAACAATCCCACATATGACAGATATTGACCATGGAAATAATCAATCACTTAGGCAAAGATGAATGAGTTCAGTAATAATGGGAAATTTTAGTGCACTAATAATCTTATAAACAGAAGAATAAAAATATGGTTGAAATGTGATATCATTGGGAAATACTATTTTAATTTCATTTCTTTTTACTTACATTTCCCTTAGTATGTGTTCAAATAAAATATTCCCATTTTCTCATTCTGTCATTCATTAGTTTGCAATAAAACAAAAACATATACTGTTAGCAATGCCCAACCTTGATATTTGGAGACTATTTTTAAAGTTATGATATTTTGCAGACTCCCACATGAAATCATTATACTTACATCATGATGAAAAGCTAGTGTGGATACTCTGAAATCAATTTCATCCCTAGAAAACATCCACAAGTATTTGAAAAATAGTGTATATGCATAAGATATGCTTATTTGAGTTATAGACAATATGTAATGTGACTAACAATTGTGATCACTGAAATCTTTAGACACCCAAGGCCACAAATTGATGGTCCATGTACAATAGGAAAAGAAGGAAGTCAATGAGTGATTGTATATATTATATGTAGCCTAAAATCAGAGAAGTTACTAGGAATATGCAAATTATTTTTATCCCAATTCCGAAAGTTATTTTTCAAATGAAATCCTTTGAAAGTCCAAAAACTTCCTTTCCATTAGTGACCCCTGGAAACCACTGACCCAGTACATACCATAAAATCAGAACAACGCTGAAACTTACTGTTATTATTAGCAAATGTTCCACAGAAAATCATCTTGAAAGAAAACTTGTACTATCTCAATCCTAAGTATTGAAAACAGAGAATATTTGTCCCTGGAAGCAGAAGTGGGTCAGGAGTTGATAAAATAATAATAAAAATAGTAATAATAAATAAAAATGAAAAAATCAGCAAAACCTTAATGTTGGTAAAAATGAAAAAAAGTTTTAACTTTTGCCAAAATAATAACTCAGATCAAAGCTGACATTTTTACTGTTTGAAGCTTAGAAAACAAAAGTCATTCATGTAATCTTGTCAACAGTTTTCAAATGGTACCTGTTAGGATTTTATAGCGACCTAGTGACAAATTGGTGATAAATACAATGGCTCCAAATGCTATTCTCTTAATAGTTTGTCTTTAATCAAACTTGGTGTCATCTGTTGCCTAAATTTATCCCTGTGCAGGCGTGAAGTTTGGTGTGCTGTAAAGTTGTACCGGGGCAATGGAACATATTAAGGCGGGGCTGGGGCAGCAACCGTCCCAGCCTTGCAGCTGACAGCCATTCTACGTTTTCAGTCTCACCTGTCTCATTGTCGCTGTAGATGTCCCTTCCTTTGCTCTCCTGACCAGACCTCTGACCATTCAACATGGCTTATCCTCTTGGTTTCTGTCTAGATTCACAGCTGCCTATCTCTCTAGTTACTTAATCATAGCCTTGTCTTGATTTGTCTGCACACCATAAGAATTTTTACATTCCTAGGTTGTGAAAACCCATCTCTCAATAATCACACTGAATATAAATGGCCTCAACTCCCCAATCAAAAGACATAAGGTGGTAAAATGGATTAAAAATCACAATCCATCTATATGCTGCCTGCAAGAAACACACCTTACAAGTAAAGATGCGTACAAACTAAAGGTGAAGGGATGGAGCAAGGTAATTCACACCAATGGAACTCCTAGGTTGTTAAACCAATGTTAGCGTTATTTCCTCAACATCAGTCATTCAAATATCATTGCTACAAATTTTGCCATATCTATCCTATTATTGCCCTATTCTATTATTTACTAAAATGCTCCTTTAAACTGACTTATTTTGTGTACTAAAATTAGCATATTTTAACAAGAAATGGTAAAGGGATATTAGAACTAAACTGAGACTTTCTTTGAAAGAATCATAAGAATTGAAAAGCAGTAAGAATCTCGTTTTGTTATCTAGTGTTATCTTATGCCATGTCTGTGTGTTGCCTTAGGAGTTTCTCATGTATCCTCTCTATATTAGGTAACATCTAAAATGTTATGTGTAGCACATTTTGAGAGATAGTATTTTAATATGGAATTATCAGAAAGTTCATGCTAAGTATGGATATAGCTGGATAATATCATCAACTAATGTATGCTCTTCAACCATATTTCCTATGGTTGAACTATAACATTAGGAATAGACTATAAGGACTTTTAGGCTTTAAGGACCCAAAGTAAGTTATGATTGTGATAATTCTCCTTTCCTTTTATAGTTGATAAGACTTTATTTGGCTGTATAGCATAGGTTTCATGGGGAATGAGTACTTTGTACCTAACTTTTATATAAAGTGAAATGTTAAATGGAAAGTGCATTTTTAAGTAAAGCCTTTAAATGAAAAATGTTTTAGTAAAGAAAATTCATATTATTACACATGACCTCTAGACTAGTTACTTTTATTTCCCCATGTATATGTCCTCCCCACATTTAAATCTGAGCTAATTGCAGATGTTCCTTCCCTGCAGTTGGGAAACTGACAGAATGGTGAGGAAATTGCTAGAAAGTGAATGAGACCCTACAGAAGTACGGGATGCATTTTGGAAAAAGGGTTAATGCTTTGAGGCTAATGGTTAATGCTGTAAAATCTTGAGACTGTCTTCATTGTGCTAGAATTGTCTTAATGTCCTAGATACCACTTGATAATTTAAAAGAGAGATTATCATCTCCAAATTTGGAGATACTACTGAACTCTTCTACTTAAACGACAGAAATACCTCAAAGCATATAACTGACATATTTAAAAAAGTGTAGGTGAACTTTACCATGGGTAAGGTTACAAGAAATTTCTTAAATATTTTTATTTCCTTTACTGTAAGGGTCCCTTGGCTTCTTCCTTCTGCCTTTTATTGATATGCTTGACCTAAAACTGGCAAACAGGAAATACTTTGAATAATGGATTCTGTTTTTTTCTATAAGAACTTCTATAACCTTCCTAATCCAAAATGCTTCTTCCTTTGAATGCCTATTGAAATATTGCTTATGCAATTTATTTGGCAACTCATATTTTATAGATATATTTCTGACACCTATATTGAATGCTTGTTAACTTTTCACAAATTGCTCTGTCCCTGGACAGAATGTGCCTACACAATTTTAGTGAATTTCAGAGGCTCAATTACCTTCTAAAGCATGACTTTAACTTCTTTGTATACTATAGTAAACAACATGAGTAGTACTTCACAAGTGGTATTGGTTTGTCTGTCGTGCTTGCAAAGATAAAATTTAAGACTAACAGAATGTAATTTTATAGAAGAAAGAAGTAATTAAGGATTACAAAGAAAGGGGTAGCATGGACCAAAAATATAAATTCACCAAATTTCATGTAGGTTTACATTAGTGCCATATGGAATTTTTAGGAGATACATACCTAGTTTTTAAAGATTATTATAAAAAAGACAGTGTTGCCTTCCCATCTCTGCCTTCCACCATCACCAAACGGTACTTTTGCAAAGCCTACTAGATTAGTTGGAATATGGAACTATGAATAGCCATTATTTGTTAAATACTTTCCATACATTAAACAGTTTAATCCTCATATAAAACTCTATGAAGTAGGGTTGTTCAATAGGGTTGTTCTCTGCCAAGAGAGTGAAAGGCAGACCTAAGGTCAGGTCTGTCTGATTTTAAATTTTGTGGTAAATCCACTGTCATGAATGTTCCCCTCTCCCTAATCACTTCAAGTTATATTCAGGGATATTTCTTTCTTCTATAGCAGTGCTGAGCAACCATAACAGTTCCCTAGTTGATTTAGGACTTTAAATAATCGACAGGAAATCTCTTCAAAGACGATTCCCATATAATAAGATGCATATAGTGTGGAAGTTATAGAGTTTTCACTGTTCTTCTCCAAAGAATAATTGAAAATAACTCACCTACTTAAAGATACTGAAACGTTTTATGTTCTTGTTTTCTAATAATGGGAAGGTAGGGTAAGGAAACATCTCAGACTGTCTATCACTTACCTATCTGAAAATATAAAATAATGAACAATGTTCGATTGATCTTCCATTGTATTCAGTAAATCTGATCCATGACCTAATGAAGTAGGATTTGTATTTTTTAAAATTGTTTCTCCTTTTTAAAAAGTCTTTGAAAGCTAAATCTAACCAATTCTTGTCTAACCTAACATTTATTACACATATCAAATTTCCAAAAAGGCATGCTCAGTAAATCTGTAAAATATAAATAGGAAAGAAGCAAAATTTATTCTAAAAGATTACACTGTAATAGTTATTAAATTAACAAATATTTATGACCATTTACTTCACATAGAATGCATGTGCAAACTTTTTACTCTGGAACCTAGAAATGAGATAGATGTTAAAAGATAAGAACAAAGGAAGACTTGATTAGAATATAGTTTATCCTATTATATGGAAAGTGTGTTTCAAGTCATGATGTAAACCAATCCTTAATTTAAAGTGCTCCTCATGTTAATTTGTAGGATTTATATAGGGGACTAGGTTTTTTCTTCCTTGGCCTATTCTACCTTTGATTGACATTTTTTTTTCTTTTCAAGTAAAGTAGAATAAAAACTAATTGTCTTTTCTTCTCTATCTTTCCAAATTGACACAAGCTGGTAGATTCAAATCCTAGAAAGAAGCCTGTGTAACAAAAATAAATAAGAAAAGCTATTTTACTGGAGCCTAATTTCTCAAAAAGCATTTTCTTTCAGGATTTCATTCTTACCACTCTCCAGTCCTTTAAGTGAGAGCTATGGACTATCAATCATTTATGTCAATATTGACAGAATAATGAAAAGTAATACTATCAGATTGACAGAAGACCATGCCTTAGCCATCATGGTAAAGAAACAGCAAACTGTGTTCTGAGATGAATGCTTCTTGTTTTAGTGCCTACATATACCATGCTCTTAAACTTTCAAACTTTTATTTTTGTCTCATAACACTAAAAAGTAAAAAAAATTTTGGCAGTTTATGGATGCAACGATATATTTCAAAGGATTTTATGACCATCACTCAAGTTTATAATTCTCAGGCAATTCTTCAAGAGACTGGGAAAGGGGCAAGTCCAAGGAACATTATTCCTGTTCTTTGGGAAAATTTCATTTCACCTTCCAAATTGTGTTGATACAAACTTCTGCTTTCTCCTTCACTCACTCCCTTGGTCTCCTCTGCTACCATCATTTTTACACCCTCTCTTCTTTAGTATCATTTCTCTTAAACTGTCCAAAGTGGTACATGTAGATTACGTGAAGTGAAAACTTTCATGGCCATTCTGGGAAGAGTGGCGATTGGTGCATGAGGCAAAGACATGACTAAAGTTCCTCCCTTCTCCTATTCTCCCATATATCCTGATTTCGTACATTTTCTGTCCTACTAACAAAATCATAGAGAAAGAAATTGAAAGTTAAGGGAAATGGGCAAGGCTGTGCCTTATTTTAAAGCACTGTTTAAGAATGAAGACTTAAGTCTTCCGATGTGAGAGATGGGTGTTGATAGGAACTTGAAAAGAATGGGGGCAGATGCGTGAAGTGCTGGTTCTTTGTTTGAGATAATAAGGAGCCTGAAAGGGAGGAAGACTTTAGCCAAAAGTGGCAAGGTGAGAAGCTGAAGAGAAAAAAGCAGGAAGCATGACATTACAGACAGGGGTCAAATGGTCAGAGGAAACCTTTAAGATAAGAAGGGACCATTCAAAGGATCTCAAAGTGGAAAGAGAAGTGGACATTTCTCAGCATGAGCCTAATAGGTTACTGGCTCACATAGAGCATGTTGATAGAAGGTTATCACTTCATTTTAGATAATTTGCAAATACACAAGTTCTTGGTATAACAACAAAACCCATTCATATAAAGAAAGATAATCTCCCTGATAAAATGACATACTCTCAATATTTTAAATTTTGTATTTTTATCATTTTTTCCTTAACCCTAGATTACTTTAATATACTATAAGGACAAAATCGTCATGGTACATTTAAAAATTAAAACCAATTAAATTATAATATCTGTAATATTTTTGAGGGGTGGGTGGGTTAATATCACTTGTATTAGTAATTAAGTGTTAACCTTACATTTACTTATATTAAAATTTCTAAAATACTTGAACTACTTTGTTATTTATTTATAACATTCAGAACCTAAGATGTATAGACTTCAAATAAAAATAATTAAATAAAATTTAAAATGATTTTTGTGCTTGGATTTTAATCTCTCTGGACACAGACTAGATATTTTGGAAATTTTCATAAAACACTTTCTTTCATCATATGCGTTGCATGCTTTGATCACTTATAGAAAAACAGTACACAGGGCTTTTCAAAATTAAACATAGTTGGTCCTAAATAAACAAGAAATTAGATCATTGATTTGGCTTTATAGCAACATCAATCCACATTCTGATCTCAACATGCTTCCGATTCATTACTAAACAGTGGTTAGACCATCTCAATTTAGAGAGAGCTTGGTTTTCTACATTCATTCTCTATGTTATCTTCTTGCAGTCTTTGCTAAATAACAGTAAAATGTCTCTATTCTTTTGTCTTTGATACTTAAAATGACTATTAATCACAAACAGCTAATGAAAATTAATAGAGTACTTTAACTCAGCTGTTGGAGCAGTTCTGATAAATAAAGTAATAGAGGAACTTTACATTGTAATTCAAAGCTAGGGAGAGGCTTTTGTTGCACAGTTAGCCTCTTCTTAATAAATGTTTCTTTGAACTTGTGCTGCAGAGAGGGAAGACAAGGGGGAAGCTTTGCTGATCTTTTAAGCACATCAAAGCCTTAGGAAGCTGAACAGGCTGGACAGAGGCTTTTGTCAACCTGAATGGTAGCTGCGACACATCTTTCAATGTTGGTATGGCATTTGTCTCCTCTAAATGGCAGAGACGAGCTTCGGTGGCTACACAGACTCTGAACCAGGAAGTTTACCTGGAGCTTCAGCATTTCTATTTGTTTTAGTATCTCTCAGCTTTGATTACTAAGTCACCTTTTCTTTGAAACCCAACTTTGCTCCATGAAAAAAAGAAGCTCTAAATGCTAGTTGGAGAAATATAACACAAAGATAATAAGAATCATCCATAATGCCATCCCTCAGAAGCAATCACTGTCGTTTTAGATGATCTTCCTCCTTTCTGATATATAAGAACTGTATGTGAATAGATATAGGTTGAATTATAGCTTTTCCATAATTGTGGGCATATACACTCATATTTAAAGCTTATACTGCTTATCTTACTAGCAGTTATCAAACCATTAATGCTATTTCTAACATTTCCAATATATTTTCTATGATTGTTAGTAAGAATAGAATAATTATATGTTAGAAGAATCATAAATTGGAATAACAATTCACATAATGCATACATTTTGGTGGGCATGTAGATTGTTTTAAATTTGCCATTACCACACATAATGATTCCAAGTGCACTTTTTTTTGTGGTACTGAGATTGAACCCAGGTGCATTCTACCTCCAAGCTACACCCCCAGCCCTATTTTTTATTCTTTATTTTGAAACAGGGTCTCATTAAGTTGCAGAGGGCTTCACGAAGTAGCTGAGGCTGACTGTGAGCCTGCCATCCTCCTGTCTCAGCCTCCCAAGTACTGGGATTACAAGCATGCACCACCAGGCCCAGTTATACTTTTTAATATATAAATTTGTGTTTTGGTATCTCTGACCATTTTATTTCCTGATAATGGTTGGCACATAGAAAAACTATTGATTTAAAATGACATGTATTGAACCAATTTCGAGAATTATTCAAGTTTTCAGTAGATTATTTTTGTATTTTAGTTGTGTAATTCTGTCACCCAAAGGTAATGAATTGTATGTTCTCCTCCTTTCGGTTATCCTCATAATTTTTATTTAACATTGCATTTCATGGACCTGAACTTTTTGATTAGGGTTGAATGCTAGTTGTGACAAGGGTGTAGTTTACCTATTTCTAAACTATATTTTATTTCTTAGGATAAATCTCACTTGCTCATAATGGAATTTTTCTATATTGTACTATTGAATTCAAATGATTAGTGTTTTATTTAGGATACAATAGTAGCTCTGTGTTTATCTTATTTCATTTTCAGAGTTACATGACTTTTGCAAAATAAATTGGTATTGTTAATACAGCATGGACTCCCCAATTTTAGAAAATTTAAAAACATTCACAATTAAAACTATTGGGTACTAGTTTTTTTTTAAGGATTTGAGAATTTGTTTTACAATTGTAGTGGTAGTCATGGTGGTATTCTATCTTATTTAAGGCAGTCTCTTTCTCAGTTTGAGCCAAGTGTTGAATATCTAAGGAAATTTGAAGCTTGCCTTTGGTTATTTTTTCTGTTTTATCATACTGCCTTGCCACCCCTCCCCTATTTGGATCACTTCTATTTAAATTTTATTTATTTATTTATTTATGTGAATTGAGAGAGACCTTATGTTCTTACATTGGTATTGGATTTCAAGAGATCTTTGTAGAAGAGGCTTAAGAATATTCCAGAAACAAATGTATATTCTAGGAAAAGGCTAGAAGAAACAGTATTTTCAAATGGATTCTGACTCTAGAGTATAGAGATAATATGGTAAAGAAGGAGTAGAAGGCCTAAAGTTATGGAAATAGTAAGGCATTATATCCGCATTCATCTAAAGAAAGACAACTAAATAAGTCTTGCCTGGAAGCAGAAAATTGGGACAAAAATTTGGGTAATGTTTACCATTACTGTAAGGAAGCAGTGCCCTTCCTAGTTGCAGTAGCTAAAGAGATAAGAATCACCCTTTGCCTCATGTGGCATGTCTGTGAAAAGAGAGAGGCAAGGACCAGAAAAGTTAGTGGAAGAGAATGGAAGCTTCAATGAAGGGATAGAACAAGGAACCAGACCTTAAACACAGATGATAGTATCAGGTTCTGATGTGCCACCCTCTCCCTCTTCTTAGAGTCACCCTCCCTTCATGTGGAATAGGCATGAAGAGATATCACACAGAGGAGCTGGGTGTGGTGGTGCATGCCTCAGTACTTGGGAGGGACAGGAGGATCACAGGTTCAAGGACAACCTCAACAACTTAGCTCAGTGGTAGAACCCCTCTGGGTTCAATCCCCAATACCACCAAAAAATAAAATAAATCATATGGAGGAGAAGGCTCCTCTTTGTCTATTACTTAACAGAAGTGAACAGTTTGAAAAGACTGCACCATGATGTAATGGTTAAAGGCCCAAACATTTGATGACACTCATGAGTTTGGATGGACTATGAGCTCTTTCAGTTTGTCTCCCCCTGTGTAAAATGGTGTATACAATGGGGCCATCAAAGTGATGTCTACACTGTGCTTAGCACAGGGTTAAATACATACTTTGTCCCATAAATGAGAGTTATTATTGATCTTCTATAGGTTTTGCTACACTTGAAGATAGTTACATATTCATTTTCTCTCTTCCCCTCTGTGACATGGACTCCCTTTATCCATCAGTATGCGCAGAGCCTGGCATAGTGCTGAGAACATACAGTTTTTTGTTTCTAAATTTAGACCATGATCTTGTCTGGAAAAAAAATCCTACTATGTAATATTTTATTAAATCTGGCTCCATATACTCACTGTTCCATCAACACATCTTATTTCTGTAATAAAAGTTATCCAAAATGATAAATATTTTGTGTTTTTACATAATTATAGAATTGTAACATCCTAATTTGGGTTCAACTAGTACTAATTCATCTTGTGAGATCTATTTTTTAAATAAAAATTTACTAAAATATAATGATAAAAGATAAGAGGGACCCAATGTAAGCACTAATGCATACCATGTCAGATTAAGCCTAGAATTAGAAGAAACTTTATAGATTGGCAATGATCAAGAGCAATGTAGTTTTGCACATGAGCCTTTCAGTCTGGTGGACTTAATTCTTCCTTGTCCTCCTCCTCCTCCTCCCCATTCTCCTTCTTCCTTCTACTCCTCCTTCTTTCCTTTCTTCTTCTTCATCATCTTCTAACTAAAAATTTATTTCAAATCACATACTAAATACAGTTCCTTCCTTATTTTAACCAATTCTGTATCAAAGATTAATCACTTTAACCCATTCACCTCAAAGTGTGGCCCTAGGACCAACAGCATGGTAATCACCTGGGAGTTTGAAATGCAGGGGCTGAGACTTCAGGTGATTTGTTATCAATTCAGAAGGGTTATCTTAACCAATCTTGTGGGT
Source organism: Glis glis (assembly GCA_004027185.1). Classification (NCBI taxonomy): domain Eukaryota; kingdom Metazoa; phylum Chordata; class Mammalia; order Rodentia; family Gliridae; genus Glis; species Glis glis. The sequence goes on from PVJS01020902.1 coordinate 30,623, forward strand.
AATCTAGGGAAGATATGGTTTTACCCACTAGAGGGCAGTAGGACATATTACCACTGGGCATCCCAAATATGATGAAAAGTTCTTGTAAGAATTACCTGCAGTTGCCAAAGGGATAGTATATTTGGTTCCTTTAAAGGAAAACTAAGTCAATCAGGTTATACAGAGAAACGCAATATGTGAGATTAATGAAATAAGCAGTTCAATCGCACTAACATAGTATAAAATCAGGTGCCAAATCCTAAATTGTGATTTTGGCTCTTGTTCATAGATCATAGAATTATAAAGCTAGGAAAGACTTTGATAATCACCTCTGGGGCAACCTCCTTATTTTACAAATAAGGAGACTCCGAGAGGCTAACTAGCTTTTCCAAAATCATACAGTTCAGAGTTTGCCAAGACAAAGCTGGAAATACTATCAACAGGGTCCCCACCAAAAGAAAAAGAAATTTTAACAAAATGCTAAATACCTCCTTGTGTTATTCCATTGGTAAATGGGATTCATACTTGTACTTTCCATAACTTGTGGGTTTAATACTATTAGTTGTTGTTTCTGAGGAGATGGGGATACAGGGAGGCATTTGTAGAGTTGTTTTTTTTTTCCTTCGAGTTATTTATATTCAGCAGCACTAACATCAGAACACAGCTTGGATGTTTCCATGTCAAGCCCAAAAGTATCCACATGTAAATATCAACCAATCACTAAGTATTGAGAAACCATAATATGGCACCGTTTCACATTCCTTTTAGCATGATGTTAGCATGATCTCTGCTCTTGGTGGTCTCTAGTTATGTGTGTTATAAAAGCTTGGCTGGGAACTGCCTTTAATTTTCAATCCCACATGTTTCTTGCGTGCGAAATGGGATCAACAACATTGTGTCCCCAGAGATAGAAAAGGTGTCGAAAACCAAGCTGGTAGATCCTCATTCATCTAAGAAACTGGCAAGGCTTTACAGAGAAGAAAACCTAATTGCACATACAACACTCTCAGTACAACTTAATCACATGTCTTCAAAGTGACCTTTGAAAGAATGTTTTAAATGTCAATGCTTTTTTAGAAAACATTGTACCAAACATGGAAATTGAGAAAAATTCCTGAATCTTCGGTTAAAGGCACAAAGAACACATTTTCAATTTCCTCTTCCTCTTACTTATCAGTGCAATTATTTAATAAAAACTGAAGTTACATAAAGTTTATGGCATAAGCCTTTGGATGCTGATAGATATTTTGAAAACAGTTTCCAAGAGTCTAAGTTGTTGAGCAAAACTCCAAAATGAAAGACCCTAAGTACTGCAATAAAAAAAGAAAGAAAAATTCAATGACACAAAGTCTTGGTGGGGTGTCCCCAGCAACAGAGAAGATCCTCGAATAAGTGCATAAAAATTTGAGGGACAGCCGGGCATGGTGGCGCACCTTGTAATCCCAGTACTTGAGAGGCTGAGACAGGAGGATCGCAGGTTTGCGGCCAACCTCTGCTA
>PVJS01020903.1:0-32098 GCA_004027185.1 Glis glis
AGAGAGAGAGCTGAGGCTGGCCGCGAACCCGGATCCTCCGGTCTCCACCTCCCAAAGTACTGGGATTACAAGTGTGCGCCACCACGCCCGGCTTTAATTTATATTTTTAAAAGATAATTCTGAAAAAAAAAAAGATAATTCTGGCTTCTGTATAGAAAGAATGAATTGAAGGAAACAAGTGCTATAGTGTGGAGATCAGATAGAGATGACTACATGAATGAATCCAGCTATGGACTGATGATGGTTTGAACACGGCAGGATAGCAGGAGGGATACAGAAAAGAGAGAGTGAGATCTATTTGGAGGAACACTACAAGGCTTGCTAATGAGCTGAGACATGGAGAATGGAGAAAGAGACACAGGGACATTAAAGCTGGGTTTCTGACTTTAGGAACTGAGTTATCCAGAGGTGCCATATACTGGGATGGGAAAGACTAGGGAAGGACCGGGTCTGGAAGGCAGAAAGTTAAGAGTTTTAATTTGGGCACCTCCAAGTAGAGGTGAAAACACCATGTCAGGAAGATGAATTTAGGAATTAGAAAGATGACTGGGAGAGAGGAGAGTGGTAGAGACTGAAAGCAGGGAGACCAGGTAGATAACTGGTATAGAAGCCAGGTGTGGTGGTACATGCCTGTAATCCCAGTACTTGGGAGGCCAAGACAAGAGGATTGCAGGTTCGCGGCCAGCCTCAGCAACTTAGCGAGGCCCTCTGCAACTTAGTGAGACCCTGTTTCAAAATAAAAAATAAAATAGAGCTGGGGGTGTAGCTCAGAGGTAGAATGCCCTTGGGATCAATCCCTAGTACCACGAAAGAAAAAGAAAAAAAGAAAATTAGTACAGCAGGCAAAGTGAGGGAGATTACATGAAAGGCTGAACAAGGGAGCTGACTGTGGGGCCAGCAAGGAGGAATGAAAGGAAATGGATGCATCCAGGCATGGTGGTGCATGCCTATAATTCCAGTGACTCAGGAGGCTGAGGTGGGAGGATCACAAGTTTGAGGCCAGCCTAGGCAACTTAGTGAGACCCTGTCTCATAAAATATAAATAAATAAATAAATAAAAATAAATAGGGCTGCCAGGTGCAGTGGCACACACATGTAACCCCAGTACTTGGAGGGCTGAGGCAGGAGGATCATAGGTTGGAGGCTAGCCTCTGCAACTTAGCAAGACTCTCAGCAACTTAATGAGACCCTGTTTCAAAATAAGAAATAGAAAATAGGGCTGGGGGTGTAGCTTGGAGGCAGAACACCCTGGGTTCAATCCCCAGTAACCAAAATAAATAAAATAATGAAAAGGGCTGGGATGTAGCTCAGTGGTAGAGTACCCTTGAGTTCAATCTCCGGTATCATCCCCACTCTCCCCAAAAGGAAAAGGGAATTGAGAAGGGGAGTGGAGAGGCTTGGCAATGACAAGACATTGAGATAAAAAATGACAGAGGTGGAATCTTCCTGACTGGGGGTTGTGACCACCATTCATAGAACTAGCACATCAGCTTGCACAACTGGATGGAGGCCCCGTGTCTAGGCAGTGATATCCAACAGGCAGTTGAGATAAACAGAACTGGAAGTCAACTTCGTAGAGAATGAGAACTAAAGTGGTAAAACGCACCCAAGAATAGAATAAAGAAGGCTCTCTGTGTAATTCTGGAAGGGCCTTTACTTTTACTAGGTTGAAGGCAATTCAATGATGGCTACTGAAGGTATGTTCAAGAAGCAAGAGAAAAATTAGGGTCAAGAAAGCAGACAGAATTTCAAACAGAGTCAAATGCTACAGAAATGTTTGAAGAGGCCGGGCGTGGTGGTGCACGCTGTAATCCCAGTACTTGGGAGGCGGAGACCGGAGGATCCGGGTTCGCGGCCAGCCTCAGCTACTTAGTGAGGCCCTCCACAACTTCATGAGACCTGGTTTCAAAATAAAGTATAAAAAATAGGGCCGGGGGTGTAGCGCGGAGGTAGAATGCCCCTGGGTTCAATCCCTGGTTCCGCAAAAAAAAAAAAAAAAAAAAAAAGAAATGTTTGAAGAGGACGAAGGCCAAAGAAAGGTCACTGAATGTGGCAACTGAGGCTTTGGAGGCTGGAGAAAATGGGAGGATGGGGGTGAAAGCAGATAGTTGTCAAATGCTCAGGAGTCCATAGGTGAGGAACAAGCCAGGTATAGCCACATGCCTGCAATCCCAGTACTTGGGAGGCTTAGATAGGAGGATTGCAGGTTCCAGGCCAGACTCAGACTCAGTAACTTAATGAGACCTTGTTTCAAAAAAAAAAAAAAGGTGAGGAATGGGAAGACACATAAGTTTAGCAATAAGAGAACTTGTGTGACTGTTTCTGTGAATGTATGGAAGGCACACATTTATAATCTATCACATTCTATCTCCCTGACCTGAGTTTGTGATGCCCCGAGACACACTCACCGCCAGTTCCTGCCGTATGTGTTCTGTGGTTGCCTCCAGGGCCCGTGTGCCTTTTGTGGCTTCATCTTCCACAGCTTTCACCGTCTTGAGCAATGATGTCACATTGGTCACCATCACCTAAGAGCATCAAGAGTTGGGGAGGGGATCATTTTAAGGAACAGGAGGAAGCGAATTCATCACCCCATTCCTGGTGTTGCTCCTCATTGCCTCTGACCTTGGCAGAATTCTTGAGCTGCCATACTGCAGGGTCATCCCCAACTTTGCCAGCTGCAGCCTTCGTTGCACTGATGAGGTCTCCCAGGGCCTTGGCTACATCCTTCACTGCATTGATCAGCACTACCTGCATGGGAGAGACATGACTCTGGTTTATGGGAGGAAGAAGGGGAAGAACAAGTGGTTCTGGCCAGAATTAGGTGTGTCAGGTAGAGAAATACCTGAGTCTCAGGGTCCTCAGCTCCCAGGCTGGCTGCACCAAGCTTGACCACATCAGCGAGGCGGGTGATGGTGGTCACAGAGGACTGGGCAGCCTGTGCCAACTTCTCTTGGCTCCCAGCTGCATTCTGCACCAGGACCTTGGTGTCTTCCACCAGCACCTTTGCAGTCTTCAGAATGCCTTCCCTGAGGGAGAGCCCAGCCTGGTCAGCCTTCTCAGATCTCCCGCTGGGCCAGCTGGTCCCCCTCCAGCAGGTCCAAGGGTCCCTGTCCAGGCTTTCCCCAATTGAGCTATAGACAGCCTGCCTCTTCTGGCCCTATGTCCCAACCTGTCTGCCTCCCTCAGGCTGTTCCCTCCTCACCGGTGGTCGGCGAAAGTTTCTGTGCCCTCGCGGTTGAGTGTGCCAGCAGTAGCGAACATGATGGTGGTGTCGAGATCGGCAATGATACCAGACACAGCACTGGCTGCTGTGATGCAGGCCTGGGTGCCACGGTTCCCAGCCTGGAGTGCAGCCAGGACATGGGAGACCTGGGGTAGGGAAAGTCACATGGTGCGATGTGAAAGGGAAAGGCCACCCATGCCTGGGAGAGGAGCCAAAAGGAGAGGGCTGGGAAGGATGGGGAGGGTGGACAAGCCCCTGGGCTGGGGACAGTCCTGCAGCCAATGATCACCTTCTCAGAGACTCTCCGGGCACACTCTATGAGTTCTTTCTTGGTGTAGGCATCACTGGGGCTGCACTGCAGGGCGCCTGCCTTGGTGACCAGAGCAGCACAGCCATGGCCCAGCTCCTGTACTCGGTGCTTGATGTGCGCACCGATCTGTGAGAGAGGAAAGAGGTGGATTTTACAAGGGGCACTCAGGGAACCTCCACTGTGATTGAAGGATTCACTATGGATGTAGGACAGACAAATGGAGTTTGGGAAAAAGTTCCCTGCACAGATTTTTCTGGTTTCATATCCTTTAAGCAGAAGGTCATCTTGTACCCACGGAAAAAAATTGTGTGTGGGTACCAATTGGTGAGGATTGCATTAAGCATAGTGGGGGTGAGGGGGAGAAGTACTTTATGCTTGAGCATTTGAATCAGAGGGCCATGGATTACAATTTAGCCGGTATGGGATTGTGGAGGGTTTGGGGTTGCGGATTAGGTGTGTCCTGCTAAGATCCAATTATTTGCTTTCTTGGAAGGTCAGGGGCTTAGGGAAAGGTGAGCTTTGTGAATTTACAACAAGCAAGAACTAAGAAGGGAACAGAAGGAATGCAGATCTGTAGCGCAGCAGAGGACTAGAGGGTCAGCAGATGCAAGAGAGGCAGAACTGAAGTCTTTAGATCCTGAGATGTCTCCTTTATCCCTCACCGAGGGCTTTGAGCCTGTCCCTGTGTGGAGCCCTGATCACTCTTTTTTTTTTTTTTTGCGGTACCGGGGATTGAACCCAGGGGCATTCTACCTCCGAGCTACACCCCCGGCCCTATTTTTTATCCTTTATTTTGAAAATAAAGGATCTCACGAAGTTTCGGAGGGCCTCACTAAGTAGCTGAGGCTGGCCGTGAACCCAGATCCTCCGGTCTCCGCCTCCCAAGTACTGGGATTACAAACGTGCGCCACCACGCCCGGCCCCTGATCACTCTTAGGAGACTGGCCCTGTAGTGTGTGTCCCCTTCTGAAAGACCAGGGAGGGTGAGGTGGGACAAGCCCCAGAGGCTTGACATGATGAGTACAAAGCGCATGCCCTGGGGTTTCCTATGAGGGGGCGGGGAAGGTCAGAGCTGCCTCCACGTTTACCTCTTCGTTCTCAGCAGCCACAGCTGCAGGCTTGGCCTCTGAAGCCAGTCGGCCATAGTCACTGGTCAGCTGATTGGCGAGAGGGCCCAGCTCCTCAGGGCTGGTGTTTGACTTGGTTACCTAGTGATAATGGAAGAAGTGATTTTCTGTCCACACTCAGCTCCCCAAGGGCAGCCCTCTTATAAGCCCCTGGACTCACCATCTCCTGAACAGTGACTGCAATGGCCTTGGCTGTCCGCACCATAGTTGTCTGGTAATCCACAAAGGAACCTTCTGGTTCACCCATGGGTCCTTCATCTAGCTGAGGAAGGAGGATGGGAGAAGGGGAAAGATTGTCAGGGTCTCTGGCACTGTGCTCAAGGCCCCTGGTTCAGGGTAGCCTCCATGTTCACAGGCACCCCAAGAGTCCAACCTGGTTGATGGCCTGGGTGATGGAGTCCACCATGCCGCCAACGACCCCTGCGGCACTGGCTGCCTCGTTGAGGGTTGTTGTTAGGTCCTCCACAGCCTCTGTCATCATCTGCACGGCTTCCTCCAGGGCTTCCTGGGTGTGAGCTGCTTGCTGCGGGGCATAGTGAGTCAGTGGAAGGGAGCCCTGCTGCCCCGCTTCTCTGACTCTTCCCAGCATAGTTCCTCCCTCCCCGCTCACTACCTTGGGGTTACCACCAGCCTCCTTGGCAGTGTACAGCAACTGCAGGGCAGACTCTGCCAATGTTTTAGTCTGGTCCAGAAGCGCCATCTGCTGCGGGTGGCTCAGGGTCTTGGAGGCAGCACCCACTGCAGCCAGGGTGAGTGGCTCAAAGTACTGGGCCATCTGGGACACCTGAGGCAAGGGGTTGGAACAGGGGTCAGGTACCCTCTCACCTGACCCACCAGGACTCTTCATGTGTCTCCCTAGTACCTTGTGTCCCAGCTGGGAAGCTTCAGCCCGGGCAGCGCTGGCCAGTGGCTCGATGAGATGGGAGATCTCCTGCACTGCAGTGAGCATCTGGGTGTGCAAGGCCTGGGGAGGAAGTGGGTATCAGCTCTGCTTGGGACCTGCAATAGGACCCTCTGATGCTGCGGATTGAACCTAGGGCCTTGTGCATGGTAAACATGTGCTCTGCCTCTGAGCCAAACCCCCAGTCCCCACTGTTTCCAATTAGAACTCCTTAATCCCCAGGGCATGTTTCAGCTCTTTGATGACTCTGTGTAGCCCACTCCCTGGTCCCCCATGTTCCTTGAGTCTGACATCTCCCTTACCAGATACAACCTTTCTCCTTACCTCTTGAGAGATTCCCTCTCGAGGAGCAAGCTGCTGGCTGACTGCAGCAAGGGAAGCCTGGTCTAGGTCTCGTAGACAGCTGTTCAGAGCTGCAATGGCCGTCTCACATTCCAGCTGCCCTGGAGCCTTGTCTCTGCAGACACATCACAGGTTCCACACCAAGAACATCCCCTTCAAGCAAGGCTAGCCTATCTCCCTCCTGTATCCCCCAAATCTGGAACAACAGGTGTCCTCCAACACTATGCCATTTAATTATACCTAGGTGCCCACTCCCTCCATTCTGCCCCAATGTTTGTCTCCCAGCCACAAGGGTTCTCCACCCCTTAGTACCTCATGCTTGTAATAAGCTTCTTGATGGAGTCTGAGACAGTCCGGGAGTGGCCGGCCAGCACTGACCAGCGTGGGGGGTCCCGGGGATTGACTGCTAGGGCCCGGGCTGTCTGGATTAGTCCCCCAGCACTCTCCAACATTGTCTTGGCAGAGATCACAATGGGTTCCATGGCAGCCCGGCCCTAGCGAGAGGGGAAGCAGGGAGATAAGTCTCACAACACCCCAGAAGATGAGGTGATACACTGGCCCATCAGATCTCTCCTCACATTGCCTCACCTCAGGGCTGATCTGGGCAGGGATGCTGGAAAACTCAGGGTTGGATGCGAAGGCACTCAGATTGTCCACAGCCTCCAGCAGAGGGGCTGTTGCTGCTCGGCACTGGGCACGGTTCTCTTCTGTGAAGGCCCCATCGAGTGCCTGGAAGTGACAGGGAGTTCCTCAGGACTGAGCCTGTAGGCATAGAAGGTGAAGCCCAGACCCCTTTCCAGGACTGAAAGGACCGGAAGAGGCTGGTGATGGTGAATCTAGATTGGAGAGGGCTTGGGCTCAGGCAGAAGGATATGGTAGGAGGCCTTGGAGAATGACTGGGGGACTTGGGGGAGAGAAGATGGGAGGGATCAGGGAGATGCTGGGAATGCAAACCTTGATGGTCTTGACAAGATTAGCTGTGCTATTGGCCACTTCCTTGGCTGATTGTACAAACTGGCGCTTGGCGGTAGGATTGGCAGTACGGGCAGAAGCCAGGCGGCAACTATTACACAGTGCAGAGGTGTGTTTGGCCACAATGGTGGCTGCAGAGAGCACCTGAGACAGAGACATGGAAAAGTCATGATGAAGGCAGAAGGAAGTGTACATGCCCAAGGAGGAGCCATTTTAGGGTCAGAGGATAGAGTACAATACCCTTGGACATCTACATAGGAAAGACAGAGTCGCCCGAAAAGTCAAGATTTAGAGAGAGAGGTGGAGGTTTGAGATGGTCCCTGTCCTCTCCTCCCCCATATGTGCTTCATCTCCCTCTTTTCCCTTGAAGTCTGGTCCATTCTTTCCCAGTCCTGTCCCTGGTACCTGTTCCACTGAATTACCTGGGCCTGGGTACAGCCAGGTTCCCCCAAACTCTGACAGGCCATCTGAATTGCCTGGTTTGCACGGGCAAACTGCGTGGGTTCTACCAGCCCTTGCTGTCCAGCTTGGCTGTTGGGGTCAGAGACACCAACCAGATATGCCGCCTAAGGAGAGAAAAGGGGTGGGGTGTGGAATATAAAGATTACAGACCGAAAATGAATAGTGTCCCTGGGACAAAGGGGAGCAGGAGTAAGTTTGAAGAACAGAGCTTATTTTCCTGACGTCCACATAAGTGGAGGTGTAATAACAAACTAAAGTAAAAGAGGAAAAACCTCAACTGTTTTGTCAAATATATTCAAATATTTCAGAAAATTAAAAGAAAAAAACCAGCCGAGCGTGGTGGCGCACGCTTGTAATCCCAGTACTTTGGGAGGCGGAGACCGGAGGATCCAGGTTCGCGGCCAGTCTTAGCTCCTGTATGCGTGCACGCGTGCGAGCGTTCTCTCCCTCTCCCTCCCTGTCTCTCTCTCTCTCTCTCTCTCTCTCTCTCTCTACCTAGTGAGGCCCTCCGCAACTTCGTGAGACCCGGTTTCAAAATAAAGTATAAAAAAATAGGGCCGGGGGCGTAGCGCGGAGGTAGAACGCCCCTGCATTCCATCCCCGTACCGCAAAAAAAAAAAAAAAAGAAAAAACCACATAAAAAGGATTTTGTTGGAATTTCTATTTAGATGTATTTGTATGTGTGTTGGGTCATAGGGTGAAAAGTGTAGCTTACTATAAGTAGCAGTGAATGTTTGAAAGTGTCTCTCACACACACACACACACACACACACACACACATACACACACACAGTCGCTTTAAAAGACAGTTCTTAAACTAGTTAACACTGAAAACACCTTCAAGCTTTAGATATTTGGAAAGTGGGAAGGCATTGTTGCCAAAAAATATTTTTATGATGGGAAGACCATCATATATTGCTTGATTCATACTTTCATCAACATATTATTAGCTTTACTTTTTCCTGTTTATACTTTTCCAGAAATAAATGAAGAAACAAAAACAAAGCAGTTTAAAAAAGTCAAGCCATAGCTGGGTATGGTGGTGCATAGTACTCGGGAGGCTGAGAGAGGATTGCAGTCTCAGCAACTTAGTGAGACCCTGTTTCAGAATAAAAAATAAAAAGGGCTGGGCATGTAGCCTGGAAGTAGAATGCCCGTGGGTTTAATCCCCAGAACCACACACACACACACACACAAAATAGTCAAGCTATATAGAGCAGGGTGCCCAATATAAGAGAGCAAAGGGAGGTGGCAGAGGTTGAGGGAGGAAGATGGTCAGCTTTCAGGGAAAAACAGTCTGAGAAGCAATCTCATGCCAGTTTGTTTTAAGGATTAATTTACTAAAGCAAAATACTCTCAAAGCTAGTTGTAGTTTTATACTTGATAATGTAGAAAAAGATTGAGTTAAGTGGTGACTCAAGTAACTTAAAATTTTGCCGGGCGTGGTGGTGCATGCTTGTAATCCCAGTACTTGGGAGGCTGAGACAGGAGGATCGCAGGTTCGCAGCCAGCCTCAGCTACTTAGTGAGGCCCTCTGCAACTTAGTGAGACCCTGTTTCAAAATAAAGAATAAAAAATAGGGCTGGGGGGTATAGCTTGGAGGTAGAATGCCTCTGGGTTCAATCCCCAGTACCACACACACACAAAAAAAATTGTCACTGGTATTATTTTAGTAAAAAGGCCTATCCTGGCCGGGAGAGCAACTCCAGTGGTAGAGCACTTGCTTAGCATTCATGAGTTCTGGGTTTGTTCCCCAGAAACACACACACACACACACTGACAAACAGGCCTTACAATTGGACAGTGTAATCATAACCAAAGTACCAGGGTTCAAGGGTTATAGCAATCAGAATTGTTGGTGTCCAACAATTGCTGAGGAGTATCTCCCCTTCAGTAGGAGGAAAGCCAGGTTCCACAGAGTTGGCTTTGCAGACACGGACTTCTTGATCTATGTACATGTGAGGGGAGGTGGGGCGGGGAGCAGGGGTTGTACCAGGAACCCATCTCAGGGAAATAACCTGTGCAGCTGCTTCGGTGAAGCCACAGAGGGCCTTAGAGGCTGTGGCAATGGCCTCCCCAAACTCTGGCAGGTTTCCATTCTTGGCATTTTGGGAGATGCCAGTCATGGCCTCACCCAGCACCTGAGGAACAAAGGGTATCAGGAGGGTCAGATAACGTTCTCCAAGCTCTAGGGCAGCATCTGGTTAGTCCCATCTTCCTGCCCTCTTCCCTCCTGGGCTCCTGGCTTACCTTTGAGTTTTCCATGACACTATCGAGGCAGCCAAAGTAGGACATGTCATTGATGGGCTGGACTGGATTCTCTAGGAGTTCACGAACCGTCTGTGCAGGGGGAGGGAGATGTGAGGTCCAAGACACCTCCCTCAGCCCCAAGTCCAGAACACCCTCCTCAACCTCCTCCTCCACCCCAGCCAGCCTGCCCAGCACCCACCTCCAATTCCCGCAGGGCATTGTCACACTCCTTCTGGCCAGGTGCCTGCTTGGTGCACATGGTGATGAGCTGGTTGATGCTGTCAGTCACTGCCCTGGGGGGACAGAAAGCTGAGTGAATTATTGAGCATTCCTAGGGCCTATGTATATGGGAAGTCCCTGGCTATTTTTCTTTGGCCTTACTGCTTCTAAACCGAGGCCTATCATAAAATGCTTCCTCCCCAGTTTCTTTTACATGTCCCAGGGCTGGACTTCCTAGCTCCCACTGACCTGGCAGCTGCAGCCAGCTGACTCTTGAGGTTGGGCGCAGCAGGGTCCGTGGACAGAGCCTTGGCAGCCAGAAGAAGTTTGCTTGAAGACATGGAGATGCCCTTCAAGTGGGACACGACCTGGGCTCGGTCCTCCTGGCTCTGTGGAAGGTGAGAAGGTCACAAGTTGTCCTGCCTTTTTTTTTTCCTTCAGAAACAGATTTATTTAGGAAAGTAGACAGAAACACAATCAAGGGAGAATGAGGGCCATCTCAAGAGAGAGATGTCTTTTGGGGTAAAGCAAGGAATGTACATTCAAGGGAGAATGCAGGCCATCTCCACAGGAAGAGACAGTCCTGTCCTTTCTTATCTGTTTCTAAAAGGATCTTTTTTCCCAGAAACTCAAGCATTGCTAGAGATTGGGGAGGGGAGGGGAGGAAGCCAGGAGCATGTTCAGTTTCTATGGTCACTCAGGTTCCTCCTATCTAGCCTACAAAGGGGACCATGTAACCAGACCCTCTGCCTCTTCATACCGGGGCCTGTCCTGCCATCTCCACGCCAGCTTCCAGGAAGGTGCTGAAGTCCTGTCCAAATCGACCTGAAGCTCGAGCCAGGTCCTGAGGAGTGCCCCGGGAGGCTTGTACCAGTTCTGTGGCTGCCTGATTTAGCCCAGCAGCAGCTTCGTTCAACCGGCTCTGAGCTTCTTGAAATGTTCCGGTGCTGGGAGGAAGCTGCAGGGTCAGAAAAGAAGTCAGGTCAAAGAATGGTGAATGACGTGGGGAAAAGGAGGGTCTGGAAAAGGAGTGCTGGGATGGTGGGCACAAAACCTGGAAGTAATGAAGGGGGGGCAGATCTGGGAAGTCAGGGTCAAAAGAGAAGTTGAGAGGTAGGAAGGGCTGTCTTGGAGTCCCCTCGTCCTCCTACCGAGTCACTCAGGAGTCGCTTGCTGGCATCTCCAACTGCTCTCAGGGCATTATCCACATCTCGCTGGCCAGGGAGGCAGCTGACACAGCGATTCAGTGCCTGGGTCACTGCTTTAGCCACCTGAAGTGGAAAGGAGACGGGGTTGTCAAAGTAGGAACAATCTGGGGGCTCCCTTTGTCCCCTCTTGGGACACAGGGGATAACCAGCTCTCTTGCCTCTGAAAGTGGAAGAGGAAAGGGGGGTGCTATAGCCAAACAGGCTGAGGTCAGGGTATCAAGTGATAGAAATCAAACTTCCCCCAACTTGGCATTTAATTAGGCTCATGCCTTAGTCCAACTGAGACACTTCTTCCAAGACTGAGAGGAAGAAGGGTAGAATAGAGAGAGGCGCTTTCACGAGCAGACCTGAGAAGATGTCCCTGTCAGTGTGGATGAGGCTCAGTTAGGGTGGGCCTTATGGAGGAAGCCAGGGGAGAGGGAAGACGTGGTCCCTTCCTAGTACCTGACCTGGGCAAGCCGTTGCTGGCTCTCAGGATCCCCTGGATGGCCAGCTGCCTTTTTTGCCTCTTCGATGAGGCTGCTGGCCTTGTCCAGTACGTCACTGGCTGTGTCAAGCACAATGGCCTGCACGGCGGGATCTGACGTCAGAGCAGCCACACCCCTAGCAGCCTGGGCCAGTGACCGCAGCCCACCTGCCACATCCCGAGCTGCAATACCTGAAGGAACAAGGAGAGGGGAGGGAAGGGAAAAGGTGCCTTCGTTGGCAGGTCCTGATGCCTGATGTCAGCTCCATCCCTCATCCAGCTCCCACTGCCCACCTCCTTACCACATGCCCCTTTCCTGGCCCTATGCCCACATACCTGCATAATTCTCATTGCCCTGGGCAACCTCCCCCAGCAGCTGGGCGATGGCGGAGCTCACTGCTTTGGTGCTGTTGCCAAGGTCCTGGGCACATTTCTCCATCTATGAAGAAAGGGGCAAAACTCATAAAGTTCTTGGGGACAGCTGGCAGTTTAAATGACAGTTTTGGGCAGCTCTGCAGCATAGCTGGCAAGGAAGACTTCAGGATTTGAGTAAGAAGGAGACATTAATACTGTCAAGGGCTAGGGCTAGAGCTCAGTGTAGAGCCCTGCCCAGCATGCACGAGGCCCTGGGTTCTATTTCCAGAACTGCAGGAAAAAAATACTCACTGTCTCCCCAGGTAAGGGTTTAAGCTTGCCGTCGCGAGCTGCTGCCTTCACTTCCTGCAGGTCTCTCTCTAGATTCTGTACCACACTCAGCGCAGAATCCATCTCCAAAGGCCCGCACGCTTCCTGAGCCTGTGATGGTGAGGAGGGTCTGGGTGTAGGAGGCATGGCTGTGTCTTACTGACGCCTCCGATTACACAGTTATCCCTGTTAGAGGTTAATCTGCACAGATTCCCCATCATCTCAGGACTCTCCCCTCATCTTCCACAGCCAGAGCTGGTTCCCATACCTTTTGGGCAGCCGTACGGAGTTCAGCCAGTGCAGTGCCCAGGTTCTTAGCACACTGACTCAGCTGCATGGCTGAAGCCTGGTCCTGAATTGTTGGCACTGAGGCCTTCGCAGCTGCCACCATCTTTCCACCTGGCTGTTGGGGAACAGATGGGCAGATGAGGTGTGACATCTTCCTTCTGGGATTGGGCACAGGGACTGATGATGGTCAGGATGTGGTGAGCACTGGGGCTCAGTACTGGAAAGAGGCTACCAGCAGACATTCAAATTGTGGGAGAGGTAAGAGATGGTGCCTTGCCTGTAGGAAGCTCTGGCTGGCAGCAATGAGGGCTAGTTGAGCACTAGGACTGTCGGGCTGAGCTTGGCTCCCTCGAACACCCTGCACCAGCAGTGGAATCTGCTCTGCCACAGCCTGTAGGAAGAAATGTCATGGATGTCACCTCCCCACGGACTGGCAGAAAGTCCCCTCTTCCCATCCTCATATGCTTTTGCAAACTTACCTTGCAGCTCTGTACCAGCAGAGGCTGGGGGCCTGCGGAAGCCTTGGGAGCAGAGGCTGCATGTTGGGCTGCAGCAATGGTCTGTGTAGCTGAGGCTGCAGCCTGCTTGGCTGCGTGCTGCGAGGACAGAGTAGTGAGGTCAAGCCCAAGCATTTCCAGGCTGTCCCTGGGGTACTTGGCCCCTGCCATGCCCAAGGAAATATTAACTGACTTTCCACATCCCTCTGGGTTCATTCCTCCCACAGCACCCACACTCTGTAGCTCTGGGTGACTTCTCAGCCTCACCTCCAGGCGCTGCACCAGCTTTTTCTTGATGGCATTTTGAGCAGCTGCATTGGTGGCCATGCGGAGCCCCTCAGCTGCCTCACGCAGCCGCTGTTGCTGCTCCTCACTGTCAGGGTGGGCGGCGGCTCCCTGAGAGGTGGAGATAGTTATCACCGGCATCCCTGTGGACCTTAAATATGCTCTTCTTGGACCCCTCAAGAATTGGCTTAAAATTCACTTGTTTTCCCAAGGTTATTTTTAATTTTCCACACTGAAAAGTAATCAGTGTTGAGAGGGACTGCTTTGGGAAGGCCAACAGGAAGCCTCAGGGGTACCTGAACTCCCTCTGGGATGCTGAATTCCTCCTTTAGGCAGAATTGTTCCTGCCCCACTTCCTACAGAACACCTAGAATGTTACAGAGAAGGGGGGGGAGCTCCCTGGGAAAAGGAGGACTCAGTTTAGAGCAGGATCTCAGGAATTCCTAAGCAAGAACCTGCCTCCTCCCACGAACTGAAGAGCCCAGAGCTCAGGGGCCTGGGGATCTCTGGAGCTTTCTTCTGATGGTCCTCTGTACCCTTGTCTTAGTGTCCTGATGCCTTTTCTCTCTCTGTGCTGCTGGTATGAAGATACCTGGGACTAAAGACCTATGTGCCTTCAGAGGAAAGCCCAGGAAGGAGAGGAATCCCAGACAGGTGGTGGCAACAATGTAGGGAAAAGAAGGGATAGCAGACCTTGGACTTAAAGGAAGAAAGGGCTATGGCTGCCCACCATAGTCAAAGGGTACTCTGGAAGTCACAGAACCTGGAAGCCTGGGCCACTGCCCACCTGTGGCCGAGGGACTCAGTGGCTCCCAGAGTGCTTTCCTACTCATTCTTTTGTCTTTTCTGCTTTCCTGTCAGAAGAGGCTGAGCATGTGGGCCTCTACTTCCCTTCAGGGCCAGTCTGGGGTCTACACAGAAGGCTTTGTACCTTGGCAGCCTCCACCATCTTGGCTGTGGCGTCGGCCAGGATCTTGGCAGCGCTCAGGAGCTTGCGAGAGTTCTCCAGATCAGTCTCCCCCTCGGCATCGGCCTTGATGGCATTGACCAGGTCTGAGGTGGCTTGGGCCAGAATGCGGGCCTGTCGCACCATCTCCCCTGAGAGCACAGGGCACCATGGGGTTAGCAAGCCAGAGATACTGAGAGGGCGTGAGGGGTGGAGACAAGGGGGAAGGCAAGCAGTGTACACAAGGCCGAAGGGAGCTTTTAGGGACAGCAAAGAGATCAACAAGTGTTCTTGAGTGGTTTCTTTGGAGTTATTTTTTTCTAGGCTTAGGATCTTGGAGAAGAACAGACTTCCCAGTGAATTCTGAGAGAAGGGAGAGCAGTTTCCAATGGATATTTTCAGCAAATAGTCTTAAGAAGAGGAGACACTCTTTGCAAAGGCTTTAGGAGTAAGAAGGTGGAGCAGGGAAGGCTAACTCTTAATCACACCATTTTTAAATATTTATCTGTGCTCTTTGGTATAGTCTTTTTTTTTTTTTTGGTACTGGGGATTGAACCCAGGGGCATTCATTCTACCTCCAAGCTACACTCCCAGGCCCCTTTTAAAATTTTTTGTTTTGAAACACAGTCTTACTAGGTTGCTGAGAGTCTCACTAAATTGCTGAGGCTGGTCTCAAACTTGCGGTCCTCCTGTCTCAGCCTCCTAAGTACTGGGATTACAGGTGTGCACTGCCATATCTGGTTTGGTATATTTTTTAAATACTGCAAGGAAGGCAGGACAGGGCTTATGTTTCTGCCTTATAGATGGAGAAGTGGATCTCTTAGATTAAGCATTGAGCCTGTGGTTGTGTGGCTGGGACAGCCACTCTATACTGAGTGCTTAGGGAGGGGTGGCTTGGTCTGCAAGGGATGTCCAACCGGTTTGGGGAACTGTGTTGAGATTTTTGTCTTCCTGGGGGTGGGTGTCCTTACCGGCATCACCCATGGAGCTGAAGATGTTCTCAGTCACAGTAAGGATGGTGTCAGTGGCTTGGTCATAACGGCCAGCAGGCCCAGCCCCAGTGGCGTGGGCCTTTACATGCTGTAGCAGCTCGTTCAGGGCCTGGGTGACAGCTGTGGCTGCAGCTCCTACCCCTCGGAGTAGCTGTCCATCCTCTGTGGCTGCCTGGGAGGCAGACACACAGCCTTCCACGGCTTTGGCCACCAATCTTCCGGCCTCCACCAGTTGTTCTTGGCAAACAGGTGAGCTGATTGTAGGTGCCACGACCTGTGGGCAAACTGAGCATCAGACATGTAGGCAAGGGAAGGAAGTTGTGAGGTGGAGTGTTTGTGGTTTTCACAATAGTCACCAGGATGGGTACCGAGGCCTCGAGAACCAGAGATAAAATCAAAGGCTTATGATATGGCAGTGTCAGCTCTAGCACAGGTTACAGCAGCCTTTGGGCTCACCTTGGTACAGGCCACCAGTTGGGAGGTAGACAGAGCACACTGTGTGGCTGCAGCAATAACCTGGGTCTGAAGCCCTGAGTCCTCTGTTCGCTGGGCCACACTCTTGGCCTTGAGGACCAGAGCAGCTGCAGCACTTGCCACTGCTTTGGCCAGTTGCATTAGTACATCCTGTGAGAAAACAGCAGTTAGCATGACCTGAGATCAGGCTTGGGATCCATGGACATTCTCCAAGGCATAAGCTGCTTCATTATTCCCATTGACTCCAATCAGAGGACAGTGTATGCAGAAGCGACCAGAATCTACCCCTAACCCCTGCCTTGAACACCCAGCAGGACAGAACCCCCACCAAGGAACAAACCCACACCAAAAGATATAGAGCCTGCACCAAAGGGAGAAATAAATGAGGCGGATACACTCGAACGGCGATGGGGAGGGAGGGGTGGCACTGGAACAATGGGACAGGGACAGAAGGAACCTCTTGGGTCCCTCCCACCTCCAGCCTCTTTTCTCCATTTCTTCTCAATCTTGGTTTACAAGTAGTCATCCTGAAGTCTTGGGTACTATTCTACCCGATCCCATTTCCCCAACCCCGCCTGGGCCAGGCTTCCCCATCTCCCATCATGTTCTGCTCCCCCAGGAGCCTGGGGGAGAGGTGCAGAAGCGAGTGTATGCGGCTCAAAGAGGACCAAGCTGGGAAGGCCCAGGCCAGAGGCCGTTACCGTAGGGGAATCAGGGGGCGATCGAGCCCCAGCCCCTCTGGGTGCACATATCTGCATGGGAAATCCAGGATGAAAAGTCAGCTGAGACAACTGGCATGGGGTGGGGAAGGGGAGAGCTGGAGGACCATTGTCTCTCGGGTGGTATGGGTGGGGGGATTGAGATAGCCTCAAGCTGGGGCAAGGGCTAGATATAGGAATAACAAGGTTAAGAACATCATCAATGAGGGCCAAGAGGGAACCAGTAGATTAAGTTTGGGTTCAGGGATTTGAATTCTCACCCCCCTGAAAAAGAGACTAGAAGTTCCCAGTGTCATCCCTGGAAACAGAAGCTCAGGTTGGTTTGGAGGGGTTAATTCACAGAAGCAGGGCCTGGGAGCTGGATTCAGGATTTGAGGTTACCTCCTAGAAGCATGGGGTTCTGGGGGCCGGGTAAATCACCAACCTGGAAGTGGGGGTCAGTGTCACTTTCCCCAATTTGCTGCAACAGCTCCCCACTGGCCTGGCCCACGTTCCCAGCTGCTTGCAGCAGGTTCTGACGGGGCTGTGGAGAGTGAACACCTGTCAGAAGCTGCCCGATCCCTGCCCACATGCCCATGAGTCTCACAGGCCCCTGGACTACACTTCCGTCCTGTAACTTGGAGTGCCCCTTCTCCGTGGGCTGGAACCCTGTGTGTCCACCCCTGCCATAGCCCCGTGGCCCCTGACCTCAGCACTGGCTGGCTGGGCACTGCGCAGCAGTTCAGACACTGCCCCCGCAAGGCCCTTTGCTGCCTGTAGCAGGGGACGGCCGCTGCCGCCTTCGTCCTCCAGCAGGGCGGCCAGCAGCTTCACCCCACGGGACATCTCTGTCAGGTTGGAGGAGATTGTGGTGACTGCACAGCCCACTGCGGTATAGTCTGTCTCTGCAGGGTCCCCTGAGGGCAGAAGGAGGAAGAGGAGCATGAGAGACAGGGCAGGCTAGAGGACAGGCTGGGGAAGGAGCACAACCACACCCAGTTAGTCATTTACAAGTCCTGAGAGAGATGTACACACACAGAACCTTCCTTAATGAGTCAACATATGGTCACATGTGGAGCCAGTCACACACATGTTTGCTCATGCTTGCGCTCCCCTGCCCCCTCACGCACTCAGGTTGACATCCAGCCTACCTGCTGTCAGGTTCACCACGGAGGCAGTACCAGCTGTGATGGCGTCTACCTGGGAGTGGATCTCATGTTTTGATTCATCCATCTTGTTCTTACGCCAGGCCTTAGAGGCCTAAGAGAAGGGAGAAAAACCTCAGGATCTGCTCTGGTTTCGTTAGCCCCTCTCTACTGTTGGAGTCCCAGCGTCAGGACCACTTGCATCTCCCCATCCCATACTCACAGCATCCTGGCCAAGAGGGGGTAGAGTGTCAAAATCATCCAGAGTGGCCTGGGCAGCCTGCACGGCCTGCATGCTGGAGTTAATGGTGCCGGTGAGGGCTTGCTGGGCTGAAGTCTAAAAGACAGGGGAGGAATAACTGGGACTGGAATGGGACGTTTGGAGGAAAGAGAAGATAAAAGAGAACCAGAGGCTAGGGAGAGGATACAAATAGAGACATGGGAAAAGACTGCCTAACTCCTGGCTAGGCCGATGGAGGGTAGGAGAAGAGCCCAGGCACTGTGGTGGAAGCAGAGGCACTCTTACCAAAGGAGGCATGTGTCCTCGGTGCATCTGGCCACTGGTGATCTGCTGCTGGGCAGGTGGCATGCTGCCCACCTGGAAATTCTCAGGACCAGAGGCTCCAGAGCGCATGATGGCAGGCAGGGCCACAGAGCCATGCTCCACTTTCCCCACCCGGTTATACTGCTGCTGAAGGACTGTCGACCTGGAGATGGAATGAACCATGGAGCAAGCAGAGGACTCATCTCCACCCCACCCCCAGTAATAGCACCTCTGCAGGTCCTTGGATCTGAGGTTTGTCAGGTCTCATTCGAGTCTGTGCCTCGTGAAAGAACCATCCTAAGGATCCCGGCCCTCATAGTCCTTGGAGTCAAGCCTTGCCCTCCCTACCCAACGGATGGGATTAGCCCAACTCCCTCCTTACTTTTTGGGGGACACTGAGTCCTCCAGCATAGTAGACTCCTCATCTCCTTCTGTCCCAAAGTGGTCCTTGCTTTTTTTCTGTAGGAAGAAAAAGGGAAGAGTTGGGACAGTCAAGGAAGAGGCAGTGGGGGAAGGCAGCCTCTTCTTCCCACAGTCAGCTGTTTTCCAGAACCTGGGTTGCCATTTCTAGAGGACTGACTTGGGGCGTGGGTCGGTGAAGGCTGGGCTGCAGCGCTTACCTTCTTAAGGATGATATCGATGTAGCCGGCAATGAGCTGTGCAATTTGCTCCCCCTCAGTCGTCTGTACTGAGTAGTAGCCATCCTGGTAATCCCCAAAGTCCTACGGTGACAAGGTGGGGACTCAGTGGGAAAGTGGGAAAGCTAGCACCTCCCAGGATGAAACAGGAGGAAGGGAGCGCTAAGACTGAGCTGACGAGGGCACCTTCCTATCTCAATAGCCCTCCGGGAAGAAGCCTATCTTTCTTCAGCCTCCTATTTCTTTACTTTCCTCCTCAGAGGGAAATATTTTATTTCTGAGGAATGGCCTTTCTGCCACATGGTTTCAAATACATGTCATTTTCGAAATCTCTTACTCTCACTCTGATGATAAAATTGAGAGGGCATCAACATTTGTTATTAAATGGCTATACTTGAAGGTTGGCAACAGTATCCAAAGTGGAAAAAGAGCATTTATTATAATTTCTATTTCCATTGTTGGGCATTTTGTCAAGTTGGTGTCAGTTTTTAATTTATAATCCCAAAAAATAAAGTCAGAGGGGGAAAATGACTGTAAATAGTTGCTGCTAAAAGAGGGAAGGCTTGTTTTCTATCATCCCCCCCCCAAAAAAATTCCTACACTCAGCTCGCTAGTCACAGTTATATTCTTTCTGCCTTCCTTGCTTCCTTTTTTCTTTTTGTAGTGCTGGGAATGGAATCCAGGGCCTCACATGTGCTAGGCAAGTGGTCTACTGCCGAGCTACATCCCAGCCCTCTGTTAACTTTAAAGAGCATGTCCATCACCTGTTTCATTTAAGCATCACTCACTCTCCAGGAGGGTTTCTTTATCTACTCTAATCTCCATGTTTCTGCAGTAGTTCTAACATTTTCCTTTTTTCTGGGGTCACGCTCAGTGCATCTACCCCAAGGGAGGGGGAAAGACCTCTGTGGCTGCGCCTTCTCAGAAAATTCCAAAGCTCTTTCTCACTGGGGCTCCCAGACCCACCAGGGTGAAGCTCTTGGGAGAGGCAGCCCAGCGTTTGATGTTGGTGAGGCTCCACTCCTGGATCACTTCCTTGGTCTTCTCATCCACGCGCATCACACATTCCTTAGTGATGCCCAGCAGCCTGGGCACTAGCTTGTTCTTCCCTTTCATCTTTTCCTGTGAGGCAGAGGTTGGTGTTGGTGTTCAGGTCAGAGGCTGAACAAGAGGCAATGGTCAGATCAGCTTAGACCACAGAGGATGCTGAGGTGGCGGAGGGTTAAACTAGGGTGTCTGGGAATGGGCCCGAGGCCAAGGGGAAACAATGAGTAGGAAGGGATGTGGTGGTGGAGGAGTGACAACAGGCAGGTTTCCCAGACAGGCTTTCAGAAGGTCAGAGCAAGGCAGAGAATGGGATTCTTAGGGAATGGTGGTGAATGTGATAGAGGGGAGAGTCAGAGACTTTCAGAGATAGGAAAGGGCAAGAGTAAGAAGTAAGGAGGGCAATGAGAAGGGTCCAGAACCTACCTTGACCAGGAAGAAGGAGACGCCATAGGTCTTGAGGGAACGGGCTAGCTTCACATAGCGTACCTTGGCCTCAATCTCACTCATCTGCCCACAATTCTTGTGTGCCTTCAAGTATGAAATGGGAAGAATTTAGCAAAATATGGAGGTAATATTATAGCTAAGAAGTCAAGGCAGATGTTAACTGTAATGAGAGAATATTATGCGAACACAGAAAGGTTCAGGAGTGTAAGGAAATGAGAGGGTGATGGGATGGGGGCTGAGATACGCAGGGAGATGCAGAAGCAGGGACTCAAGGCATATGGTTAAGGAACTTGCAGACATTCTGGAGGTGTGAATGGGGAGTTAGGAAATAGAAGATCAAAGAGAAGGCCTTTTGGGCTAAGTATTCAGAGTGGAAATAACACCTTACATTTGATAAAGGTTATACTTTCACAGCGATTTCAGGTATGCTATTCCATTTGATGCTCCTATCAATCTTATGCAGGGCAGGCACTGTTATCTCATGTTAAGAGATAAGGAAAATATTGAACTGAATTCCACAGCAAAAGCAGCTATGGAGCTCAAAGCCATGTAGTCTGCTTTCTTGGCACAGGAGAAGTTGAAAAACAGCTTGAAGGGTAGGAGCAGGGTGAGCAGAGGTGGGGAGGGGGCAGGGGCCACTTAGTCAGTAGGATCAAGCAGCAAAGCTCCCGGGTCATCCCAGATACTTTCCCCTACCCCCATTCACCTGGAAGATCTTACGCTCTCCCTTCTGCTTCACATACTCCTTGGGCAGGAAGTCCTTCAGGCTACACCAGAAAAGGGAGGGTCAGCATGTAGTGGATAGCAATGAGTGGCATGTGAGCCATGAACTGTGGGCCTAGGGGTATCTAGAACAGTGTTATCTCTAGGGAGCAGGACTGAGGAAACTGGGTCTGGATTGTCTTCTGAAATAGAAGTGACTTAGCATGAACTCTTGGATGCAACCTGTGTCTTTCTCTGTGGAGAAAGAGATGGAAGGAACTTAAACTGGCGGCTCAGTCTATGAAAGAAAGAGGGTCTAGAGCACCATTCCAGGGAACCAAGAGGAAGAAGAGCTCCTTGCACTCAACAGACTGAGAAAGCCAAACCAAACTGTGCATTCTGAGAAATACTAGTGGATGACACTTAGGAGACTTTTTACTCTAACGTGCCCTAAGATGAAAATGTTAGCCTATTTTCCTCTGGTTACTGTAGCAAAATTCTTCAGAGAATCTCCAAAAAAAAAAAAAAGTTAGATGCTTGTTCCAGGGGAAGGGGACACTGGGGCAGAGATACTGGACTACATTCAATACTCCAATGGGGCCAGTGAGGAGACAAAGGATGATGACCTATGTGGGTCAAGTGCTGGTGCCTTAGAAGAGGAAATAGGGGGAGAAGGCCTGGGATGGAGACAGGCTAATGGGGTCACAATGGCAGGGAGTCCGGACCATGACAGGGTATGGGATGTGGTCACTCACTCTAGGAAGCCAGCCTTGTGCTTTTGTTCATTGTGAGGCCCAAACTGGATCTGGCATTGGAAGCCAGCAAATTCACAGGCTTTGTCGAAGGAGACAGGGTGGGAGCCATTCAGGATGTCATCTCGTGCCTGGAGAGTGCAGGGAAAGGAGCAAATGCTGGGTGCTTCTGTCCCTCTCCCTCCCCACCCTGCCCCAGTTAAGTCCTCTCCATACCTGCACATAAAGGAGGTTCAGCTGTACAGGGTCCCGGGAATCCACATTCTGGTCTGAGTAGAAGAACTTTCTCCGCAGCAGCAGCGTCTCGTGCTCCTCCACTCCCTGCTCCCTCAGTGTCCGGCCATGGTCCAGCCAGTTCACTGGGACAAAGACAGTCCCCTCAGTGCCAAGCCCCCAGGGCCCCTGTGCTGTCTGGTGTCTGGGTTTTTGTTTATTTCTTCATTTCCCACCTCCCCTCACTAAAATGTAAGTTCCATGAGTGTAGGACTTGGTTTTATTACTGACACGCCCCTGGTGTGTAAAACAGTATCTTTTACAAGCAGATACAGAAATAAATAAGGGATAAATGGCTGCTCCCCACTTCCAATGCCCTCTTTTTTCCAGTCTGCTTACACTCATCATCTGTGTGCAATTTTTGCTTTAGTTTCTCCATCTTCTTTTCATCTCGCAGCAGTGTCTTATCTTTTCGTAAGGTCCCTGTTCCCTCATCTTTCTTCTCTTCCATCAGCTCTCGAACCAGTGAATATTCATCGTGGTTGGTGATGCCTGTGGGAGGGGAGGGTTGGTAGGTTACCAGGCACTGCATCAAGTTTTTTTGGCAGAATTGTAGTCAATTCTGGTGCAGGCCCTCAGTTCTACCGACACCCCTTACCGATGCGGGCACAGATGGTCATGAGCATATCAGTGACAGTCTTGGAGTCATCCACCATGATAGTTTTCACAGTTCCATCTAACATCCGGATCTTCAGGGGTCTCTGTTTCTTCCTGTATTCCATGGTGTCCTGTTGGGACAGGAAAAGGAGGTCAGGTCCTACTTTAAGCTAGGGGCATTACTTCCTTTTTACATGGCCACAGGGAGGAAAGTGGATTACTGAAAGAAAGACTATAGTGGTTCATTCAAAAGCAGAGTATTATGACTGCCCGTAATAGAAAGCAACATGGGGGGGGCTCAGGGTATAGCTCAGTGGTAGAGTGCTTACCTAGCACACACAAGGCCCTGGGTTCGATGCCCAGCACCGTAAAAAAAAAAAAGGTAACGTGGGGAAGGGTCAGAGACAATAGGTGTGGATGCTGAAAAAAGGAGGTGGGACAGGGATTTTTGATGGAAGAGGATGCTGGTGGTCCCTGGTGAAGTGATACTTACCCCATTTCGGAGCATGTAGTAATCCAAAGCTTTCCCAGCCTCCAGCCATATGCCTTTTTTGGGGTCATCATCTGATAGAAACAGCCCAAAGTCGCTGGCTAAAAGAGAGGATGGATTACCTTAGACTTATGAAGACCCCACTGTGCCTGAATGGCTACACTAGTGTCCCTTACTATTCCTCCCATGACTTTGGACCTAGAGAGGAAGAAGGGAAC
The DNA here is from genome assembly GCA_004027185.1 of Glis glis. Lineage (NCBI taxonomy): Eukaryota > Metazoa > Chordata > Mammalia > Rodentia > Gliridae > Glis > Glis glis. Next base: position 23,195 of record PVJS01020903.1, read on the forward strand.
CATGGAGCATAGACCTGAGGGGTGACAGTCATAGAGGACAATGGGTCATCCCTCAAGGCCAAGAGCCTGGGAATGCAAGGGACAGAAAACTCCTACCCCAGCCACCTGGGCAGTGAGACTCACGAGGGCCAGCCAGGGCCTCTGGGATCCGCTCGCGAATGATGCGGCAGGCATCGTACACCATAGTAGATGGCTCGAACTGCATCGTCTTCACCACATTCCCAATGCTGATCTTCAGCGAAAGCGCAACCATGGTGGCGGTTTCTGCTCTCCAGCCTGGCTATACCTGGCCCATGGCATTGGGACATTAGAATACACTCTCTCTTTTGTTATTGGTGCATTGTAATCATACATCGTAATGCAGTTCAGAGCCATAGAGACATACACGCACACAGCACTTAGTGAGCTTACCACTTGTTCCCACCCAACTTCCTCCCCTTCCTGGGCTCAATATTGAGATTGGCATTGGTAATTTTGCTAGCATACACTCTCATTGGAGAAGAGGCTCACAGACAGTGGAGTCCCAGGGAGGGGATTTTTGAAAGGGACTCACCAAAATAGAGAGTCACAGTGTTATTTTTGTCTTATTTAGTAATTTCAAAGAGTAAAACGTTATTTATATCAAAAGGATCAGTCCTGACCATTCAAGACACCCAGGGGAGACATTGGTGTGCAGGGTACAAAAGCAGATCTGAAATGCAGTGTCACCTGAGGACACTGCCCTGCCCCACCACTGGAATTTGTGCCTTCCTTCTTCCTTCCAAGTGCTTCTCCTGCCACGTGTCCCTGCTCACCTCCTTTCCCACCCCTGCCCTGCCTTGTTTTTGTCTTTTCCTGGGTCAGGATTTTTATCTTTGTCTCCCACTGTGTTCTGCTAGCTTTTCCCTGTCTGGGATTTTCAGAGCTCTGCCCTGACTCATCACATGACCTTCCCTCTCATAGCTTTAGCCTCCTTCTCTGCAAAATAAAGATGTTATATGAGATAATTCCCAAGGGCTCCTAAAGTCTGCAAAAAGATTCTAGATAGCCTGGCAGGGAGACCAAATACTGGCTGTTCTGGCCATCCATCCCTATGCTTGCCCCACTTTCCCTCCAATCTGAAAGGTAGGGCAGGGGCTCCCCAAGTTGCTGAGCCCCATATCTGGGTTCCCTGGCAGTCAAGCTAGAATTATGATTCTCCAGTCCAAATGGATCTCAGAAATTACCCAGACAACTCTTCAGTTTCACAGAAAGGGGAACAGATCCTGGGAGGAGAGGAGAAAGTTTCAAGGTAGGCGAAAGAGCCCAGTCCTTCCAGTGGGTCTTGGTCCTTCCAAGTCACTAAGTTGACATTTGGGCCTCACTGCAACCCCTTCTATGCTTTCTTCGGCAAGTCCATCTCAAATCCTGCCCTCCACCTCAGCTGCCTCCTGACCATATTTTCAGTGTAGCTCAGCATACGGGAGTCCTACCCCACCTTCTTCTCCTCCTGGCACCTTGTCTCAGAGGGCTGGAGGAGTCACTGCAGGCAGCAGATGGCGCACAGGCTGCAAAAGGACAAGTCTGCCCAGCAGCTAATGATGAGACTCAGCGTGGTACACGGATTGGGTGCCTCTTAACTAAGAGAATGAGCAAATCCAGGCTCCCCAGTTCCCTCCTGGAAAACTGCTAGCTCCAAAGGGGGGGGGGGACCGGACTGGAGCAAAGGTTGGGAAGCAGAGGTGGGGTGTCAGGATACTGAAGGCATTTGAGAACCAGGGAAGTTGGGAAGGAGTGGAGGGTGAAGAGGTCAGAAGGGATGGGGAGGTAAGAGTTGAAAGTCTAGGTAGAAGCAGGAGGCAGATGAAGGAAAGGTCTGGATAGGGGACTAATAGAGCATTTCTGAACTTATAAACAGTCTAGAAACCCAAAAGAGAAGAACCACAGCTCATTCTCTATTTTTACTCTCACACAAGAGAGGGCCATCCCAGTCTCCCCAGTTCCAGTTCTTTACCCCCTCCCCATTCCTGGGTACCTCTCCCAATAGTGGGACAGACCTGGCCGTGAGTTGCTGACCACAGAAGAGAGAAGGCCGGAGTGTCAGAGAAGCCAGGAGTCCGAGGAGCCAGAGCAGGACTGAAAGGACCCTTCACCCTAAACTGAAATTGCATGTCTACCCCCATTTCCTCCGGACATATGGACACCCACATCTTCCTCAGAAGCCTCTGTGAGACCCTGATAAGGGAGTTGAGTCATGCCTACCCTAACTCTCAGGCTGGTCCTGAGTGGACATGTACATAGTTACAGAGGGTGAGAGGAGGGGAGGGAACTAGTCAGTGAATTGGGGGTAGTGGTGGCAAAGAACAGGGCCCCTGGAAGTAAGAATCGAAGCCATCTGGTTCCTGCCCTGACCTGAGAACTCTGCTCCCCTTCCCATCATGTTTTATGGAACAGCAACAACACCCCCTCCGGTGTCACCCTCCCAGGGAACTCCTCCCTCAATACATTCCTGAGATGCATTCCAGAGGAGTTGGGCAAGTGGGGGGGGGAGGAATGGAGGACAGGAGGTCAAATCCTAGCAAGGAATGGAATGTAACTATATTGAGGCTTAGGAATTTTGGGGTACATGGAGAATACAGTCATGAGCAGATACCCACAAACAGAATGGCAGAAAGATAGGGAGCTATAGAGAGGGACAAAGAGTGCAGGAAAGCTGAAGACAGAGTCAGAATGTAAGAGGGTTGGGGGAGTAACACTCAGTCTGTTACCAAATTTGGCCTCTGAGTCCGCAACCGCTGCAGGGAGGGGGAAGGGTTTGTGGGTGAGACTGACATATCCGGCCTCAGGCTGCTGGAGGCTTAGGGCTGGACTGGGCAGCTGAGAGGCTGGACCTGACTTTCTCCAACATAGCCCCTCCACATCTGTATATGCACACTCATTCTCCCCTAATGCACCCCGACCTAAAGCCACCTACACTGTCTCTACACACACTTATCTCAATCACACATCCCTACACAGAGAGATCTTCTTGCAAGGACCCCATCCCACGAACTACACAGCTTCCCCACAAATCACAAGCGCACCATGCTCCAATGCCCTGTCCCCCAACACCTCTCCCCGTTATGTACACACTCTCCGTTCATTCACCCAGCCAGCATTCCCTGAGGGCCTATTGTGGGAAAGGCCCTGGGCCAAACTTTCAGTGGCTGGAAACCAAGATGAGTAAGACCTAGCCTTTGCCTTCAATGGGCTCCCAGTTCTCCAGATGGGTGGGTAAGCTAAATACAGTTACAATAGAGGGCAGGATGCAATAAGAGCCAACAAGTGTGTGCTTAGAGAAGAGCTTGAGCTCCAAGCGGGGAAGCAGGAAAGTTTAGGGAAGTAGAACCAAAAAGTGTCCATGAAAGGTGTTATTTGAAGTTAGGATTTAGAAAAAAATAAAGATAATGAAAAATAATAGTGGTGTGATATTTATTGACTATAAAGCTGCACCGTATACATAATTACAGTTAATCCTTACAACAACCCTGCAAGGTAGGTATCATTATTTCCATTTTTACAGATTAGAAAATTGAGGCTCAAGGAAGTTAAATACTTGTCCAAATAATAAGGTGTGAAGCCAGGATCCGAACCCAGGTCTCTCTGACTCCAAAGCCCAAGCTCTCTCCATTACGCCAGCCGGATGAGTCAAAGGTAGCATTCCAGGCAGAGAGGATAGCATAAGCAAAGGTGGAGAAGCAGGAAATCGTGGAGGAGCATTCAGGGAAGTGAATAGGTGGGCTGGTTGAAGCACAGGGTACCTGCAAGGGAGCAGTGGTCAGGAAGTCAGGTTTAGGATGAATAGGCAAGGGGAGGCCTAGAGAGCAGTATGAGAAATTTTACCTATTGGAGGGTGACAGGAGACCAAGAGAGGCTTTGTGCAAAGAAGGAACATAATCAGAACTGCATTTTAGGAAAAATAACTTTGGAGATTGGTGAGAAGGACACAGTATTAGTACAAGTTGGAAGAAATGAAGCCAGAGTTAGAATAGTAGAGAGGAAGCTGCTGCTCAGAAGAGATTTTAAGAGGCAGAACGGACAGGTCCTGATGACAGTCTGTTCTGACAACTTTCAGGGACCAGAGCCCAGAGTCCTATCATCAGTAGCCACTTAGTAGCTTAGACAGCTTGAGTTTAGGTGAGGAGTTGGGAAGGGGGAAGGATCAAGTTGGGATGAGAATGTGAGGATGAGACTGTGGAAAAAAGGAGATGGGATGTGATTAATTGCCAGATAGGGAAAATACATATATGCTAAATCACTGAGAGCAGGCTGGAGGAAGGAGAGAGAGAGATTACTACATGGATGGTGGCTAAGTCAGGGAATGATGGAGTGAGGTCAGAGGCCAGGTCAGGCTATTAGAGTCTGAGAAGAGATGGGGATGTGGTAAGTGGCTAAATTAGGCTGGGATGGGGTGGGGTAGTGAAAGGACATTGGCAGTATCTAAGTAAAACTGGAGCTAGGGTGGCGGGAAGGGCAGCATGGGGTATAGCCAGTGGCTGTATCAGGCTGGGTAGGGGATAGTGCTGTGGTCAGTGGCAGGGTCAGGCTGGGAGTGAAATGGGGGTGTGGTCAGTGGCCTGGCTGGGCGTGAGATCAGCAAGACCCAGTTTCCTCTTTGGGTCTCGTTTCCTCTTTTCTCTTGGGGAGTGGGGGAAGGGAATCTACAACTGGACCAAGAAATTAAGAGGCTCACAATGAGGGGATGCATATAGCAGGGGCTGGGGGTAGGGTATTCATCAGATGACCAGGTGGTATAGAGGTGTATGAGTGGATGAATATGGTGGGAGAGTGCTTCCAGATGACGGGAAAGCTCAGAGTTGGGTGTAGGCAAATTAAAGTAGGATGTGTGGATGAAGGGGCTAGGAGGGAGGCAGTAGGGAAGATGGGAATGGATGATAAGAAGACAAGCAACAAAGGAGAGAGTTAAAGACAAAAGAAGTATTCTGTAAGGAGGTATGAAGAAAGTGTGTGTAATGCAGAGCCAGAAAGAGAGCTGGGGAGGAAGGCTTAATATCTAGGGAGCGAGCAAAGAGGGAGGCAGTAGGGCTAGACTGTCAGGGGATTCAATAACTCCCTTCTCCCCTGGCAACAGTGTTTCCTTGGTCTGCCTCCCCCCTTAGCCATGGGTCTCCTCTTCCCTAGGCAGTCCTTCTCTTATGACTAGGCCATGTACATCTCCTGGGTCCCTGTTCATTTTCTACCTCCCATTTTGTAAACAACATAGTCCAGGAATCTCTGTCCTGCAACTGTGGTGGCCACAGTAAAAGTCTTGCCCTTAAAGTATGGAATAAAAAGGCTGGAATTCCAGATGCCTATCATCCAGCTAAAGTCTAGAACCCTGGTCTGAAATTAGTTTGTCATCTTGGGTAAAAGAAGCCCCTGTGACTACACAGGAATAAGGGACCTCTCCACAAAACAAAGGCATCTACTTTTGCTGCCAACCTCTTCAATTTTACCTGCCTAAGGCCTCAACCACAACCCCTAAAGATGTCTCTAATTCCTAACATTAATCCTGATCTTAATTTGTTTCCTCATTCCCAGCACTGGCCTTGACATTCATTCCTGTCCCAGCAGACACCCATACTGACCTAATCTTTACCTTTAGCTTCAAATTCCCACACTTTAATCCTAAATGTTGACCCCTAAACCTAAAGGTCATTTGTAATTTAATTCCTAACTCACCTTTTCACAGTTCATCCTTAATATTGACCATGACAATGGTCTTTAATCCCTAAAACGGACTTCCAACCTAATTCCTGTTGTTGACCCTTAACCCGGCCCTTAACTCTTTGCCTTCTACTGGCCATTCCAGAAAACGAAATACTGACCTTAATCTAAACCTCGCCTACAAAAGGACCTGACTCACACGAGTAACTTAAGTTTTAGCCTAGCTAGAACTTCTGAAGTGACCCTTGACTCCTAAACCCAACCCCACCTAGTCCCAAACTCACCCAGTGCTTTCCAACCCACATACCCGCTATCAGCTAACATCAAAGCCCGCGCCCGCCCTGCGCCTCACTGCCACCCCAAAACCTACTCCGGGGAGGGCTGCTCCCGCCAGGGGCCTGCGTCCCTCAAGATGGCCTGTGAACTCCGAGCCCAAGCCGAGACACCCTGGACGCTGACCTCTCCCATCCGACCCAAGCAGGACACGCAGGAGGGTCGGGGCCCCGCCCGCCGCCCGCCCGCCTCCCGGGCCGGGCACTGCGCTCGCACCCGGGCCCCGGCCCCGCCCGGTCCGGCCTACCTGGCTGCCGGCTCTGCGCCCCGCCCGCCGGCCCGCTAAACCGCTAGCCGTCCGGGTCGGTCTCGGGCTCCGGCCTCGCCCTCCCTCGCCTCTCTCGGCCACTTCCGTCCCGGGAGCGTCCCCTACCCGCGGGCGGCGCCCTGGGCCCGCGCTCTATGGTCGCGGGGGCTGCAGGAAGCTGCTCTGGCCCCAGCTCTCGATGCTCGGGAGCCCGCCGAAGACGGGCGGCTCCTCCCCGGCAGGAAGCGGGGTGCGGCGCGATCCGGAGAAAACGCCCGAACTGCGCCCGAGTTCCCTCAGACGCTAACTCTGCCTTTTCCTAGCTTGGGGCGAAGGCGGAGCCGGATCTCCCGAGTCCCCGCCCTCGGGGCGCGAGGAAGCTGCGGGGACGTCCCCAGCATTCGCATGGCTCCCGGGACGTGGCGCGGCTCCGAGCCACTTCCGAGTCGCGGCGAACTCCAAGTCCCAGGATGCTGTGGGGCTGGGCGCGTCACTTCTGTTGTGTTGGAGGCTGAAGAGCACCGAGGCTGGGAGGCGGCTGCTCCTGGAGGGCGACGGCTAGTCCCCAGCGGGGAAGCCCAGCAGAAGAAGGACCAGATAGGTGAGGGGACCGACAATTAGATTGGGGGTCGTGCCTGGGGGTGGGTGTGGAGCCGCGCGGAGGGGCGAACCCCTGCGTTTCTGCCCATCCTTTCCGTAGACGTCCCAAATGGAGCTGGCGTTGGACCCTGGTGACCAGGACCTGCTGGGCTTCCTGCTGGAAGAAAGCGGAACTTTGGGGGCTGCGCCAGATCAGGCCCTGGAGGCTCCACTGGACGGGGAGCGGTCGTCCTCCGAGGTGAGGCGGGGTTCTGAGTAGGGAGGCTCGGAAGTCCGAGAACCGGGGGTGGAGATAAATCAAGGCCTGTTTTTTAAACTCTATGCAGGTTGGCCGGGTGTGGTGGCACGCGCTTGTAGTCCCAGTACTTGGGAGGCTGAGACAGGAGGATCGCAGGTTCGCGGCCAGCCTCAGCTACTTAGGCCCTCTGCAAATTAGTGAAACCCTGTTTCAAAATAAAGAATAAAAATAGCGCTGGGGATGTAGCTCGGAGGTAGAATCCCCCTGGGTTCAATCCTCAGTACAAAAAAAAAAACACAAAAAACCAACCAACCAAACAAACAACCAAACAAACAAACAAACAAAAAAACTCCTGTGCAGGTACTGAGCGACTGGGACTTTGAGGATTTGCTAGACTCCCTGCTGAGTCCTCCACCATCGTTGGACTTTCTCAGTTCCTCCAACTCCTGTCCTGTCTACCATGATCACACCTACTCCCTCCCACAAGAACATGTTTCCATAGATCTAGGTGAGTCTGAAATAAGTGAAGCTTGGGAGGAGGGGAGGGCTTATGGGCTGGACAATTTCTACTTTCCCTTCTGCAGATAGTGGGAGCTGCGGAAAGGAGGAGGCTCAGATGACTCCACCGTATGTGGAGGAGCCAGCAGAACAGGTACTTGACTTGATTTTCAAGAGGATCATTCCCACATTGCACGGGTGGGGCCAGGATACCCATTCCTTTCTGACATCTGCATGCAACTCTGCTGCCCACTTCCCATAACCCCAGGAGATTGCTCAACTGATATTGACAGAGGAGGAGAAAAGGCTATTGGAGAAGGACGGGTTTGCTCTGCCTGGGACACTTCCTCTCACTAAGGTAAGACTCTCATTGGTGGAGCAAAGGCTGGAGAGGCTGATTGTGAATCCTAAGTGTGAGAATTCTGTTCATTTTTTATCAATAAGTTGGAAAAAAAAAAGGCCAAGGTGAGAAAATTAGCAGATTTGTTGCTAGTAAGAAATTGGGGCAGGTAGTTAATGTACTAGAAGGAAAGGCAAGTTTTGATTCTGTGGGGCTTATATAAATTTTGGTGTTCTTTCTAAGAAAAAAGAACTCAAAATTATCAGTGCAACATTATTATAGGGCCTTGGAAAGCAATGTACAAGTGAAGACCCTGACACTTAGATTCCATTGGCTTCATGGTAGTCCACTTCTTGCTGAGTGGTAGAAGTGTTTTGAGAGTTCACAGCTGGACCAAGCAGTACAACAAGAATAAATAAAAAACTCCCGAGTTTTAAATTTCCAGCAATGTGTGGTGGTGCATGTTTGTAATCCTAGTACTTGGGAGGCTGAGACAGGAGGACTGCAGGTTCGCAGCCACCCTCAGCATTTTTTTTTTTTTTTTGCAGTACTGGGGATTGAACCCAGGGGCATTTTACCTCCGAGCTTCACCCCCAGCCCTATTTTTTATTATTTATTTATTTTGCAGAACTGGGGATTGAACCTGGGGCATTCTACCTCCAAGCTACACCCTCAGTCCTATTTTTTATTCTTTATTTTGAAACAGGGTCTCACTAAGTTGCAGAGCACCTCACTAAGTAGCTGAGGCTGGCCACGAACCTGTGATCCTCCAGTCTCAGCCTCCCAAGTACTGGGATTACAAGCGTGTGCCAATACACCCAGTTTATTCTTTCTTTCTTTCTTTTTTTTTTTTGCGGTACTGGGGATTGAACCCAGGGGAGTTCTACCTCCGATCTACACCCCCGGCCCTATTTTTTATACTTTATTTTGAAACTGGGTCTCACGAAGTTGCGGAGGGCCTCACTAAGTAGCTGAGGCTGGCCG
>PVJS01020904.1:0-22236 GCA_004027185.1 Glis glis
TCCCCCTCCCTCCCTCCCTTCCTTTCTTCCTTCTTTCCTCCCTTCTTTCCTTCTACCCCCCTCCCACTCCCTCCTTCCCTCCTCCCTACCTCCATCTCTCTCTCTCTCTCTCTTTGTGGTACTGGGGCTGAAACCCAGGGGCATTCTACCTCTGACCAACACCCCCAGTCCTTTTTTAATTTTTTTGTTGGAAATAGAGTCTCGCTAGGTTGCTTGTTACATAGTTGAGGCTGTCCTTGAAACTGCGATCCTCCTGTCTCAGCCTCCCAAGTACTGGGATTACAGGGGTACACCACCATGCCTGGCTCATGTGTTTCTATTTAAAATGGGATTTTCAAGGTGACTGAAGCTATAAAAGTTATGTAATTTCCCTAAAGTCAGGTAAAAGGAAAAGTCAAATTCAGACAAATTAGTGAAGCCACTGTTTTGGTACACCACAAAGCAAATGTAGTTCACTAATAAATGCCTGGATGAGCCGGGCGTGGTGGCGCACGCTTGTAATCCCAATACTTTGGGAGGCGGAGACCGGAGGATCCGGGTTCACAGCCAGCCTCAGCTCTCTCTCTCTCTCTCTCTCCCTCTCCCCATCACTCTCTCTCTCTCTCTACTTAGTGAGGCACTCCGCAACTTCGTGAGACCCGGTTTCAAAATAAAGTATAAAAAATAGGGCCAGGGGTGTAGCGCGGAGGTAGAACGCCCCTGGGTTCAATCCCTGGTACCGCAAAAAAAAAAAAAAGAAGAAATTATAAAATAAATGCCTGGATGATTTGGTAACACATGAACCTAAAACACAGTTCTAGTTTTCCACAGAGATGTTATTCTTATCTTATACTATTGCTTTTGTGGTAAAATGTACTTCTTCAGTCCCTACAATTATAACTCAAACCACTTTTTATTAGGTGCATTATATCGCTATGCTGGTAAGTTCAAAGTTGAGAACTCTGCCCAAGGGTCAGCTTTCCCTATGCATTCTATGCTGCAATTCTTTATTAATGCCATTAGTCACTGAGTGAATGTTAAGTTACTTAAATTTTTGCATGCATGGGACATATTTCTTCATAAATTTCACTTTAACCATCAAAATAATAATTCCAGAACCACAAACTGGAAGTGCTAGAATGACTTAGAAATGGTCTCTCTCAATCTTGTCACTTTTCAACTGCCTGCCTTGTTTTCCTGGAAGAGGGAATGTGTAAACACTATTTTCAATTATATAGTTGCTTTCTATATGAGTAAACTGGGCCCAAAGCAACTAGCTCAATGCAAGCAGCTGCTTATCACCATAAACTGTTGGTTCATTTTCACTCCAAAATCTATTATCCCCAAAATGAATGTTATTAAATCTGGCATGGTGGTGCACACCTTTAATCTCAGTACGTGGGAGGCAGAGACAGGAGGATCACAAGTTCAGCCTCAGCAACTTAAGGAGACTCTCAGCAACCTAGGGAGACCCTGTTTCAAAGGAAAAAAGAAAAAAAGGGCTGGGGGTATAACTCAGAGGTAGAACGTTCCTGGGTTCAATCCCCAGTCCCTTATACACGAGAATGTTATTTAAAGGATATTTATTTCTGGTTCTATTTAGAAAGATTTTCTTATGATGAAGATTGAATTTAAGGAATAACATATGTTCCCCAGATAGTCCCATAGCTGTTAAATTTATTCTCCTTTAGACTGTAGCCAGATAAAGCATAACTGGTAAAGGCCAAAAGGTTGTTTGAGTCGATATTCCTCATCCCTCACCTGAAGCCCAGAGTAGCTCTAGGCACCACGAGTGGATCTGTCCGCTCAGGGGATGTTGCAGTGGCTCCTAGCCAATTGGGTCAGCCAGATGTTTACCACCAGAAAACATCATTTATCCTTTTTGGCTTTCTGTTTCCTTGCTTTACAATATTTGATTCTGTTTATTTTAAATAAGTGGAATACTTGCCTTCATTTTCAACAGTTTCAAAGACAGAGACTAAACTGAGTAACCTGAAATCAGATGAGAACAGGGGTGGGGGGAATGGGCTACAAAATGATGTTCTCCCCAAAATCTACTTCTCCAGTCTTCTTCAGTTAATATCATTTCAATCAAGAAAAATATCCTGGTGGTGTCCTTGACTTCTTTCTTTCCTTCATACTCTAAAACTAATCAGAACAACCTGCTTGTGCTTCATTTATAGTTTTGCTTCAGTGCTAGGGATTGAACCCGGGGCCTTGGGCATGCTAGGCAAGTGCTCTGCCCCTGAGCTACATCCCCAGCCCCTGTCTGTGCTTGGGAATCCTGTACTGCACTTCAAATTTTATCCAGAATCTGACCAGCTCTTGCTAGCACCCTCGTCCAGGTCATACTGTGCACGGATTCTCTCGGCCTCCGCCTCCCGCTCATGCCCTTCAGTCCAGCCACATCGACCTTCTCGCTCTTCCTTTTCATACCAAGCATGCTTCTGCTTTTGCACCTTCTCTGCCTGGAAGCTCTTGCTCTGATATTTGAATGCACACCCCCAATTCCTTAAAAGTCAACTCCTCCTTAAGGCCTTCCCAGGGTACTATTTAAAAGTAAAATCCCATTCTTTAACAGTTCAAGTCTCTATCCCCTGCTTGATTTTGTTATCAGGTTACCACTAATGTCTATACATCACACTTATTTATCATGCTGATTGTCTGGCTTTCCCATGTGAGTATAGCTGTTATGAAGCCATGACTTCCCCTCTACTGCCCATCAATGTATTCTCAGAGCGGAGACTAGTCCTACACCCAGTAGGTTCTTAGTGTCTGCTGAATAGATGAAAGTATGCATAGATATGATTTGATTGGCTATAAGGAAATGTTAGGTATAAATTCAGTGTCAGCACTACAATAGAACTGTTTTAAAAATATATAAAATACATAAATATTTATAAGACTGATTAGAAACAAAAAAAGATAGGAAACACAAATTACCAATACCAAAAATAAGGGAAGTAACCATTACAGAGTCTGCAGATGTTAGAAGAGTGATCGAATATTACAGACTAATTTACACCTACACATTTGACAGTTCTCATTAGCCAAAGACTTTTAGGAATGACACAAAAAGCGTTGATCCTTGACTTTAAAAAGTTGGTAAATGGAGCATCAGAAAAATGAAGAACTCTCACTCTTTGAAAGACATTGTTAAGAGAATTAAAAGATAAATTATAGATTGGAAGTAAATGTTTGCAACTCTAGAATATATAAAGAATTCTCAAAACACAGAAATAAAAATCCAATTTATAAAGGGCAAAAAACCTCAATAAAACAAAGAATTAATTAAAATTGAACAGAAGTTTAATGGACATTTCATCAAAGAATACATGGATGACAAAAACACAAGATGCTCAGCATCATTGGCTGTTAAAGAAACGCAAACTAAAGCCTCGATGAGATACCAACCATATACCTAAAACTGAAAAGAAAGACCATACCATGTTTTGGTGAGGACTGGGACAACTGGAACTCCCCCCCCCCCCCAGTCTTCTTGTGCCTTGAACAAGATTCCCAGCTCAATGGCACCCTCTTCTGTCAATATTGCAAAGTTCAGGAGCTTCAGTGAATTGTTAGCTGTTTTGGTGGTGGGAGGTGAGGTTATGTACCCTCCAGTTTTTTGGTTGACTGTTGTACTCCTCAGCATTTTCCAGGAAAACAGAACCAACGAGATTTAATACAAGGAAATGACTTATGTCATTACGGAGGCTAAGAAGTCCCACAATCTGCCATCTGCCAGCTGGAGACCCAGAGACACTGGTGGTGTGGTTCAAGTCTGAGTCCAAATGCCTGAGAACCAGGACAGCTGACAGGGTACGTCCCAGTGCAAGAGTAGAAGTCTGATGACTCAGCTCAAGTAGAGAAGCCAGACAAGGAGAGCACATTCAGCTTTGCTCTTCATTTTGTTCTAGTCAGGCCTTTAATGGGCTGGGTGCTGCCCGCGCACATGGAGGACCGCCTGCTTTACTTGGGCCACACTGCAAATACTAATGTCTGGAAACACCCTCATGATCACACCCAGAATATTGAGTCAGGTGCTTGGGAATCTATGGCCAGTCAAGCTGAGGCACAAAATTAACCATGGCATCTATTGTCTTCCAGGACAAAGGTTTCCCTGTGCTTCTTTTCTAGCTCATTCCTAACAGCCAAGAGGCACTTTTCACTTCAGTTTGCCTTTCCCCCCAAGATGTGGCACATTTTGGAGAATGCTCCTTTAACCCATGTGTACTTTCCCTGTACTTCATGATCTCATCTACCAAGGTATCTTTTTTAGTGTTTTTCAGATTTGGGGTCAACTTGGACTTTCTGGAAGTGGTTTTAGCTGAATCTGAGGCTACTAACTAGCTTTCTTCTTCTCTCTATCCTATAGGTTTTCTTGGTCTGTCTTTACTTGCTCTAATGCAGGCCAGGAAGAAGAGGGGAGGCAGGAAAAGGAAAGATCTTGCTGGATAATTTAATCAGTTTTGTTGTTGTTGTTACAGCTATTTTAAAGCTCAGTCATTCTCTACCTTCAAGTTATGCCAAGAACGTGGCTTTTAGGCAGTTTTGTTTTTCTTTTTTGCTCTATATTGTTTGTAAAAGATATTTAGAAGATGGAGCTATGTAGTTCCCATTATTTTCAATTACCTAGAGTTTTCTGTTCTTTTGTCTTTCTTGTGAAACATTTTAGATCAGTAGCAAAAATAAAACAGATTCCACTAAACTTTAGAGCCTAACTTTGTGATTAAAGAAATTTCAATCTTAAGTACAGAGGAAAAGAAGCAAAAATTCTATATTTTTCCTTAGGCTAGATAGGAATTCATTTCACAGATAGTTATTACTGGCTGAAACTGAGTAGAACAAATTGAAAAAGACTAAACCACTTCAGTGATTTTTCATTGGAGGCAAAACTTTATCCAATCTCTACTCATTCATTCTACTTTTCTCACAATGATCATTTAAGGCATGTACGTGTAGAAAACAAATTTGTTTAAAGTTTTTCTATACTGCATAAAATGATTAAGAATGGATATGATGATTCCATGTGAAATGTTCTGCCTTCCTCCCTGATAACATTTAAGTAAAATATATTTTCCTTACTCCCCTCTCACCTACATTTTTTTTTGTTTTAAAGTTATAATGGCTGTTAACTTGGGTAGCATCTCTCTAAGAGGAACAGGCTCTGTTCTTGCCAGAGTCAACACAGGATTACTCAAAGATAGACCACTGCCTATGCCCCATTGGTTAGTTAGCATCCTCCAGTCTAAAAGGAGCCTCTCATTCATATTACTTTCTATCTCTACAATAGTCTTCCTTTTATAAATTTGGGATTGTAGGCCCATCATGGCCACTCAGGTGGATTTACTCACATATGGAGAGACAGTGGCTTCAACCTCTGTTATGCTTTTTTATCCCTTAAATTTAAATATATTTAAGTAGAATTATGTGGTGTTTTCGTTTGTTTGTTTGTTCTTTTTGTACTGGAGATTGAACTCAGGGGCATTCTACCACCAAGCTATACTCCCAGTCCTTTTTGTTTTTACTTTGAAACAAGGTTTCGCTAAGTTGCTGATGCTGACCTCGAACCTGCGATCCTCCTGTCTCAACCTCCCAAGTACTGGGATTATAGGCATGTGCCATCACACCCAGCTAAATTATGTGTATTCATATAATTCTATCATCAGATGTATTTCTACCATTCTGCAAGAGTTTTGATTTCAAGACTGGCTCTTTCGTTTCAATATTCTCAATTTCTCAAAACAGTGAGTAGCAGGTAGTGTGATATGTGTGTATGTAGAGTTATACATACCATCTTAATCTATAAAAATACACAGCAAAATCTGACACAAAAAATGGTTACCTGTGGGTGGTATAACTATAAGTGGTTTTATTTTTCACTTATATTTTGTCCTTATATTATGAATTTCTTGCAGCATGCCTATAATATCCTTCCTTCCTTCCCTTTTTTCCTTCTTTCTTCCTTTCATGTGTGGTACTAGGGACTGAACCCAGGGGCATTCTACCTCCAAGCTAAACCTTTAGTGTTTTTATTATTTTTGTTGTTGTTGTTTTTAAACAGGTTCTTGCTGGTTTACTGAGAGTCTCACTGTGTTGCTGAGGTTGTACTCTAACCTGCAATCCTCCTGTCTCAGCCTCCCAAATACTGGAATTAAGGCATGTGCCAGCACATCTGGCCTTTAATATTTTTTAAATAATTATTTTCCTTGGTATAAAATGATATACCATTTTATTTTCAATTTCTATGTCTTAGGAATACAAGTGCATCTCTCAAGTCTCATTGCCTCACTTAAAATTTCCATTGCTTTAGGCAAAAACCTTAAAGGCATTGTTGAAGGGATGAAAATGTTTAAAAGTCTAGTGCCAATTACATTAGCCACTGATGTTAGTATGACCATGTAAGAAACAATTAAACAAGATGCGGATAAATGTTTCAAAGTAATATCATTTGGGAGCGAGCCCACAGTAGTCATTAGTACACCACTTGCCTGGAAAGGAAGTGTGGTGGTACATTTTGGCTTCCATATCAGATGGAATTTGGCTTGAATCTCAGCTTTGTGTTATATTAAGTATATGATTTTGAGCAAGTCATTTAACATCTCTTACCTTCAAGCTCACCACCTATGAGAGAGGAACAGGAATGCCAACCTTTCAGATTTGTTCTAATAAGTATGGAAAAGTATTAGCCCATTGCAAAGATGTTTAATTAATCTTGAAATTTTCGAGATTTGGTAATGGAATGAGTGTTTTGGAAGCGGTAGAGGGAAGAGACTAGGAAGACACATTTCTGGCTTGAATGAACAGATCTGAGTCAAGACCTAACGGATGAATACGGATTAGCCAGGAAAAGGCTCAGGAAGGGGGAAAATTCTAGAAAGAGGAAATGCATAAACAAAAGGCAGAAGGTCAGAGAGAAGGTAACATGTTCTTACAACTTGAGGTGGTTGTAGGGGCCTGGAGAGTTGAGTGCAGCAGGGTGGATGGATCGCATAGATGGAAGTGGGAGGAAAGCCAGTCGGGAAACAACTCTGGGTTATGATGTGATGTTTGGACTTTATCCTGGGGGTGACGTGTAGGCCCTAGAAGTTTCTAAATCAGATCTGGAGTTGAAAGGAGAAAGGGAAAGGAGGCAGAACAACCAGTTAGGAGACTGGAGAGAAGCCGGTGTGACATGACAGTGGCCTAAAGCAGGTAGCAGCGGTGGAACTGAGAGAATACACTGGAACAGTCCTCCTGACTCCACAGGGGAGCGGGGGGCAGCTACTTCCTTTACTGCTCCTTAGCCCTTTGTCTTCACCCTCCCTGAAGAGTGGCTATCACAGTACATTTATCCCACAGTAGAAGGTGTTCCAAGAGGACAAGAAGCCTGTCTAGTTCCCAGTCCCTCACACAATTTCTGGCCCATGGAGAGTGTTTAATAAATGTGCATCAATTAATGATTGTAAATATAAATGTGTCCCCCTATATGCCCTTCGTTTTAACAATGACCATTCACAGGGACACTGCAGACACCTCTAATTAATGGAACTATTTCCTCCAGTGGAGAGAAGACCATCATTATCCTCACAAGAACTTTCAGAGCTAGTTCCCATGTGAAATTGTATTAAACACTGAACATTAACTTAAATGTGGCATATTTCACCCTCTGGCATACTTTTTGCTTTCATAAAAAAGATGCATTTTTTGAACTTTCAAAAGAAATATATCTCTGTGTATTTCAGTTTCCCTTCCCCATTTTAAGTCAAGACCCATAAGAATAGTTGTATTTTACTGAGTGGTATTTTTCCAGTGTGTTATTGCCTAATTGTCTCTTTCTTTGTATATATTAAGTTCCAGAATTTTCTGGATATCAGATGATGATTTAATAAACTGAGCTCCAATATTATAGGAAATGCATTTTAAAAATATAACTGACGTGCCAGGCGTGGTGGCGCACACTTGTAATCCCAGTACTTTGGGAGGCGGAGACCGGAGGATCCGGGTTCACGGCCAGCCTCAGCTCTCTCCCTGTCTCTCTCTCTCTCTCTCTCTACTTAGTGAGGCCCTCCGCAACTTCGTGAGACCTGGTTTCAAAATAAAGTATAAAAAATAGGGACGGGGGTGTAGCGAGGAGGTAGAATGTCTCTGGGTTCAATCCCCGGTACCGCAAAAATATATATATATATATATATATATAACTGACTAGTTCATGTTTCTAAATATTTATTCCATTCACTATATATGTAAATGCTGAATGGATAAAAAAGAAAAAAGACAATAAATTCACAAGATATTATATAGGTACAAGGCTGTGTGGCACTTTATAAAGCATAGTACTGGCACTGGGGAAAAAACATTGGCAATATAAGAGTAATTTTAATTATTTAGAATTTTTCAGGAGTAAAAGTAATTTCTTTTTCTTGTTTTTGATATATTGCAATATATTTATTTCCCCCTTAAATTTTTTACTTCATCTGAAAATGCTAAATGAGTTTTCTCGATTTTACAAAACTCTGTCAAATTACTGCTTCTACATCTTGGTTAAATATTTTCACCAATTACTCTCAACTTTGAAAAACAGTTCTTGAAGACACTGTGTTCAACTTTAATAGAAACCTCTAGGATACTTTAAAAATGTATGAAGCAAAGATTTTTGTTTGATCACTTCATAATGTTTTGGCTGAGCAAGCAAAGGTTCTTATGTAATACTGAGGGGAAATATGGATTTCAAAATTTACATTTTTATGACAGTTCCACTACTATATGCAGTTATGCATCACTTAACAATGGGGATGCATTTGCACCTTTAGATGATTTTGTCATTGTGCAAACATCAATCAGCTCAGATGACAGAGGTCCATCACTGACCGTGGCCTTTTGATACAATTAAGAGATGCAGTAAATATGAGATGCATGAGGCTGCTGCCTGCGTAATTCAGCATGCTGTTTTACAGTGAACTTCTTTTAATGACTTTTATTGTGTGACTGACACATAGTATTTGTACAGATTTATGAGGTACAGTGGGATATTTTGATTTATGTATACACTGGGTAACAATCAACTCAGGTCAAATAGTAAACTTTTATCATTTCTATATGATACATACACTCAAATTCCTCTCTTCCATTTTGAGTTATATAATGCATTATTGTTATCTATATTCACCCTACTGTGCCATAGAATATCAGAACTTATTTCTCCTAACTGTAACATTATAAATTGTTTTATATAAGTGGAAGTATACTTAAAAGAACAATAAAAGTAGTACAGTAAATATATAAACCAGGAACATAGTCATTGACTATCAAGTATTAAGTATTATACAGAATTTTATGTGCTATACTTTTACATGACTGAAAGCATGGTAGAGTTTCTTTACACCAGCATCACTATGAACACATGAATAATGGGTTGTACTGTGGTATTATGATGGCCACTCAGTAGGAGATAGGAGCTTTTTAGCTCCATTATAATCTTATAGGACTACCAATGCATTTATGCAGTCCATCCTTGACCAAAACATCATTATGCAGTGCATAACTATATTAGGTTAAGAAAGATTCTGTAAATTTGTGAAGTGGTGTTCATATGGGCGCATATGCTACTTTTCAAAGACATTTTGCAGCTTTTATAAGAACAATGGTGCACAATTTGAGATTTGCTAATTAATCAACTTTATGAAATTATTTTCAATAAGACATTTTAAAACGAAATAACTAAATGGTTGCTCCTTTTAAGTTTTTTGTTTTGTTTTGTTCAAATCATTGATACCACAAACCTTTTCTGGAATGTGCCAGAGTACAAAATATTTTTATATATCTATCTCTGTATATCTACTTCTTTTGCCAGATTTATATCTATATGAACAAATAAAACTTATATTTATATATCCTTTATTATCTTAAAACATATGTGATAGAAGAGGTAAAAGTTAGATCTTGAGGTACTGACAGAAAGATATCTACCATATGTGATCTGTGAAAACAAAGTAGATCATAGGTAGTCAATGCAATATGATCTTATTATTAAATACTTTGATTAAAAATCATCTTTGAAATGCAGACATTACCCTAGAGTGTTTTGGCCTCCATAATCTTACATGAGGTAATACATCTCTGCTTATCCTAGCACTTGGCATACATTAAACACTCAATACACTCAATAAATGCTATTATTACCATGTTATCATTGTTGTTATTACTAGCTCATATGCAGTCTTTTTTCTCTTATTATAGAAAACTATGTGGGTGCAGGACCATTGCCTTTGCCATGTGGTTCTTTCTTAGCCTGTGCATATTAGAAAAATATAAACACACTTTGGAAAGTAGGGTGATAAGTAATTGTGCCAATAAAAATCCTTTAAGCCAAACAGAATTTAGACAGACTGCAGGGTTCATAAATATTTTCTGGTAGGCTAAGTTAATCTAACAGTGTACACCAAGGAACAATTTATTTTACAAAATATTAGAGGCTACTTGGCATTTGGAATCATGAGAATATTAATGATCTTCCCCAAGCAATATATTCCAGAGAATTCCCACTAATGAGTGCACAGTCACATTAGCCAGCAGGAGTACGAGCAATGGACAGGCACCACTCTCCTCCTTTTATCAGCTAGTGGGATGAATTTCAATTGAAAGTAAGGAATAATGAGTACATTTTCTAAGGAATCCCCATGTACTTTGAATATCAGACTTGATCAAAAGGTTAGAAAAAGCTTCAAACTTTACTAAAAGCTTGGAGAGATCAGGAGGGACTAAGGGAGTTCTGACACACAGTGTTGGGGATGGGAGTAGGAGAGCGCAGACACAGTCTATTAAGTGGGAAGGATGGAGGGACACGGAGGAAATGGACATCAAGGCTGAACACCAGGACAGCATCCTGGCAAGGAAAGCCCTTCCTGTACAGCACTCTCCTAAGAGAATTGAAGAGGCTGCTGCTTCATTAAAGGAATTAAGTAGCCTCCATAAAAGCCTGAGTGAGCACTGAGTGGTCGTTTGGCCTTTAATGAGACCCTCTGATGTACACGGTGTTTTAATATGGTTTGTCTTAATGCAGAATCATCTGGAGGCATGGTAAACCCACGCTAAAGCTTCATCAGAATAGATTGCTCTGTAGAATTAGATAATCTAAGAATTAAGAGGGATCTTAGAAAACATATATTTATTTATGGAATACTTAGATAGTGCTTACTATGTACATGCCAGGTGCAATTCCAAATATTGTTTTCTAAGTAACAACTGTCAGTCAACAGGATGACAGAATAGGAGGTACCCTGCTTGTATTTCCTGACAAGAGCAAGAATTTGGCAGCTATCCACAGATAGAAGTGCCTCTCGGGGAGCTCTGGCATCCAGAGAGATGGCTGCAAAATCGTGGTAAAGTCCAAGAAAAAGGAGGGCTGTTTTGAGAGGGCAGCCACCTGCCAGGGTGGCAGGTCTGCTGGCTGTAGTGCAGGGCACAGAGCAGGAGTGGCCTCAACCCCAGTGGACTTGGCTACAACCTTGTCTGGGCTTGGTCCTGCACCAGAACCATCTGCCATGGGGTCCAGGAGCAATTGTGCTCACTCCCACCTTGGGCAACAGGTCCACCAACCACAGTCCTAGAAGTAGAGGTGGCCCTGCTACTCAGCGCCAGCCCTCTCAGCTATAGTCTGAGAGCAGCTGTGCCACCCAGAAACCCACTGAGAGTCAGTCATCCATGGCCTGGGAAGCAGGCTTGTTGCCCTCAGTCCCTCAACAGCCCTGAAAAGGCCTGTGACTTGACTCTAGCCCCAATAAACTGTGGTCTGAGAGCACTTATGGCTACCCAGGGACCTGCTGGGGGTTACACCCATGTATATCTTGGGAGGCTGGCTGGCCTATGTGAGTCCTACAGAGGACCTGGAAACGGCCCTGGAATTTGGCTCCAGTACTGCTCAGCTATGATCCAGGGGCATTCTTGTCCACCCAGGAACCAACAGGAGACACACCCATCTGTGTTCCCAGAGACAGATCTGCAGACCTCAGTCTTGGCTGTGGACTCTGAAGTAGTGCTTTGCCTAGTTCCAGCCTCCCCCCAGCCATAGCTCCTCACCAGTTCTGCCTGCACAGAGACCCACCTAGTGACACAGCAGTAGCCCTTCCAGGGACCCAGAGGAAGCCACACCTGTCTGCACACCTGGTAACAGGCCTGTTGTTCACAAACCCTAAAGGAGACTTTTACCCCAGCACTAGCCCTACTTTTAATGAATTACCTTGTATCTTGGTAGGCACCAGTGTTACTTGTTCTAGGTATGAAAGGCTGTGTCAGTGTGTATGGGCAGAATGCATAGCATCTATTCTTAAAACACAAAATTGATTTGCTATCTTGATTCTAAGAATATCTGGTTGTACTGAAGGAAAATTATTTGCTAATTACTCTTCCCAAGTCCCATGAATATAATGAACTGAGTGGATACAATTTTAGTATTTTTGTATTTAATACAATTTTACTGTCTGCCATATTTTTACTCAGTCTAAATATGGAAAGCCCAAATTAGTAATTTTTCCACATCCATTCTTCCTATTCCCATTTGGTACTGACATTATATAGTACCTTTTACTTAAAAAAAAATCTCCTATTGCCCATTTCATTTTTTTCTCTCTGTTCTTTCTGCTCTACTGCAGTTCAAACCCTTATCACTGGATTATTGCAGAAGTGTCCAAGTATCCGCTCAGGCTTCTCGCTGCCTGTTTCAGCCATAGTAGAGATGGGCTGGTCAGAGGGACCAGGCTGGAGGCAAGACAGAGGCATAGTTAGCTGGACAAAGGTACAAATCAGACCAATCCCTCATGGTGCTAAAGCAAAAGTAAGGCCAGAGCTCAGATCAAGCAACGGCACGGTACAGTTGAACCCAGGGCACGTGTCTCCTGAGGCTAAGGAACTCCCAGCCACTCTCTTGCACAGACCCTTTCTAAGTATGGACTCTAGCAAGTATGTATTCAGAATTTTGTATTTTAAATTTTTCAATAGGCCCCTAATATTATATAAATATTAGTCCCCACAAAGCCTACATCTTCTCCTGGTGAGAGCTATGGTTTTCATCACACCTTCAAGGTGGAGTTTGGTTCAGTATTTGGAAAATTAGAAATTAGACAAATGCTTTTCTGTTGTCCAAACCTCCCACCACCTTTGAGGAGTTCTCCATTTGTTTTATAAATTATTGATGCTAGCCTGGGTTTGAGGGAGATCTTCTCCCTCTAAAAGCATCCAGGAGTGAAAATGATTTGACAGTATTTAGTGAGCCATCGCCTAGGTAGGTATGTGTGAGGACCACTGCTACCCTGACCTAAGAACAATCAGTAGGTACATGGCCTGGTCACCAGGACTGCCCAAGGCTGGAAGTGAGGTGAGTGTGTAATGTAGAGAGTTCAGGAAGCCTCTGAAAAAAAGGATTAGAGGGCTAATCAAAAGCAGGGCTCCACTCTTCAGCCAACACTGTGAAGCTACTGAAATGAGGATGGCAAGAAGGATGCTTTGAAAAGAAAGAACTAGCTAAGAGTAGCCACCAACATGGTAGGGGTATATGGGAGAAAGGGAGGAGCTGTTCCACTCATTGTCACTTGAAGGTAGCAGTAAGAGGGTGGGCAGTGAATGAGAAGGCACAGCATATTTCCAAGAGCAATAGTTCTTGAAACCACGTGGCAGGCTCAGAACCTTCTTTGTCTCGGGTGCTCCACAGGTGTATTGCCAAGCCAGCAGCAGCTCTGAGTTTCTCCAGAAGGGACCTCAGTTTGCCAGGCACAGTGTGACTGCCGGCTGAATATGGTGGCCAGTTGTCCAGCAGCACCATAAATAGCCACAATCTAAGAATATAAGGGGTAGGAAGTTCTTAGAAAAATGGGCCTATGAATACAATAATCAACGAGGATTGGGTCTCAGTCTTTGGGAGGGGATCAGGTATGAAAAGGATGACTTAAGAATAAAGATCTCAAGTCTCAAATGGAACTCAAGTGTCAAGTCCAGGAAGTCACAGCAAAAACAGTCTCACCATATGAGGATCTCAATGTTATTCCCAAATTTAAGTTTTGTCCCCTACTTTCTAATAATATCTCAGTCCACAACATGGATTTCTGTCTTTCTTCCTGTTCCTTTACTCTAATTAGCTTTCTTTTTTTTCTGAAGATTGAGGTCCTCTTTATTTTTTTTTAAACGTGCTTTTATTGGTGCATTGGAGTCTTACATCACAGTGAGTATCAATTTGATGTTAACATACATGCACACAGCTTTTAGTGCCCCCCACCTCCCCCTACCCATATGAAGTACCAAGAATGATGTTGGTTTATTCTCACATGTACATATTGTTTATGATAGTAATTCCACTGATTCGCTTCTTTCTTGCCCTTCCCCTTCCCTTGTACCACTTCCCTTGCCCCACTGAGGGTTCTCCATTATCAAACGGAGTCCCTTGTGTGTCCCCACTACTCCCTAGGTTGCACATATTAATGAAAACATATGTCCTTTTTTTGTAATTGACTGATCTTGCTAAACATAATGTTCAAATCTAATTAGATTTCCATTCTGGGTCTTAATCCCACTTTAAACCTCAGTCCAGCATGAAGGACCAGCTACCTTGGTGTTGTCATAGCCCCACACAGGCAGCTGAGGGCATCAGAATATGTTAATTTATAGCTGAAGATCATGTACTCCTCTACGTAGCTCTATGCTATCTGAATTCCTTATTCTCTCATGATTTTCTGGAAGCATCCATTCCATTCCCAGGAGCTGCTCTTCCATAATCAGGCTCTGCAATCAGGAAGCTCCCAGCGTTCTTATCTTCATTTCCCTAATGTTTGGATTCTAAACTGGGCCCAACTTACCTTCGCTTCTTATATAATCTGTGCTACCACCCACACTCAAATATCATTCCGAGCAATAATATTAAGGATTTGGTGTAAAATAATTTAAACCACATTGTACTAAAACACGGGTATTCGAAATTTCAATGTCAACAAAGTTTTGTTTAAAAACAAGTAGCTAAGTAATACTGTGGATAAGAGATCAGTAACTCCATTCATTCCTAACTTAGTTGAAAGGAAGATTAAAGAACTGATATACATTTTGAATTAATGGCTCATTAGCAAGAGATGGTTCATATCTCCTTATATACTTCACAACTGAGTAAGGTTTTAATCCAATATAAGCCACTCCTTGGTATCTTTCCAAAAAAATAAAGTCAAAATACGGTAATGATACATGCATACCCATGTTTATAGAAGCACAATTTACAATAGCCAAATTAACCAACCCAGGTGTCCATCAACAGATGAATGAATAAAGAAAATGTGGTACATATGCACAATGGAATTTTACTCAGCCATAAAAAGAACAAAATTATGTCATTTGCAGGAAAATGGAGAGAACTAGAGAATATTATGCTGAGATCAGTCAGTCTCAGAAAGTCAAGGGTAGAATGTTTTCTCTCATATGTGGAATCTAAAGAGAAAATAGGAAACAAAAGGGACTTCAAGTAAATGAGGAGAGAGACTAGTACAATAGTGGAAGGGGATTCAGGGAGGGTCGTGATGAGGGGTAAAAGGAAGTTCGATGAAGGAAACAGTTCAAACAATGATATGTCCATATATGAAGGTATCACCACCAATCTCACTAACGTGTATGGGGTGGAGGGGAGTGAGGTGGGAACTGAAGAAAAACATACCAAGTGCTCTGTGTGTGTTTGTATAACTTTGAACCTCACTATGATGTATAATTACAATGAACCAATAAAAGCATATTAAAAACAGAAATTTAAAAAATGGTTTGAGATCCTTACTTTCACACCAGAAATGTGCAGTTCACATATTGCTGTAAGATTTATATGAGAAAAGAAATGCATAAACCATTTGGGGAAGGAACCAAAGCAATTAAGAAATGTGTAGTAACGAAAGAAGAATGCACTGAAGCAACATGTTCTGGTTACAATTTGGCTAGTATTAACAAACTATACTAGCCATATAATTCATTAATCTTATTTCTTATTTAACCTTTGTGATTTAAAGTCTTCATAGAGCCGGGTGTGGTGGCGCATGCTTGTACTCCCAGTACTCTGGGAGGCGGAGACCGGAGGATCTGGGTTCGTGGCCAGCCTCAGCTCTCTCTCTCTCTCTCTCCCTGTCTGTCTGTCTGTCTGTCTGTCTCTCTCTCTGTCTCTCTCTCTCTCTCTCTACTTAGTGAGGCCCTCTGCAACTTCGTGAGACCCGGTTTCAAAATAAAGTATAAAAAAATAGGGCCAGGGGTGTAGCACGGAGGTAGAACGCCCCTGGGTTCAATCCCCGGTACCGCAAAAAAAATAAAAAAAAATAAAAAAATAAAGTCTTCATAGGAAATATCTGCCCACATTTGTACCAAGATAAGATATCCATTTTTTCATGATTTGGAACTTCAGAGAACTATAGGTGGATATTTATGTATATTTCTTATATAAAATACAAAACCTGGGCTGACTCCAGGATATGAATTTGTAGCTTTATTTACATGTTAGCAAAATCCCTGGTAATAGGCTATTTACCCTTTGTGGTTTGCCTAGTCTGATAAAAGCAGAGTATAAAAGTGTTATTGATTGGAGGTATTATTAATCAGTTTTTATTATTATATTTACATGTTAAAGTGGAAAGAATAAAATATTTTGCATATAAATAAAATGACCTTCCTGGAAAAAAATTAATAACAAAGCTCGGCAGCCAAATAAATGGCTATATAATGTAAGAATATCCTATAAGTAATATTCCTATAAGTAAAATAGATGACATCATACTTAATTTTAATTAATACAAAATTAGAGCCAGGAAGATAGCAGAATTTTTATGCTCCAATTATATCTATTTAGACAGCCATTCCCTAATTCATTCAATAAATATTTATTTCATCAGCATCTACTATGTGCTAGGAAATGAGGAAACTGTGGGAAATAAGCAGACGGGTTTCTCTTGTCATGGAACCCCCATGTGTATGTGAAAAGTTGTCACTGAAAGTGTAATTGCAAGAGCTCAGAGTATTATAAGAACTGCAGACTGCTATACACTTGGAGGTATATTCTGCAGTCCAGGGTAGGGGTCAGGAAAATCCTCGTGGATAAAGCAATATTTAAGCTGAAACCAAAGAAAAAGTAAGATGTAGGGGGAGGAGGGAGCATTCCAGGAGAGAATACACCTAGTGAGAAGGCCCTTAAGGCTTGGCATGTTCAAGGAGCCAAAAGAAGTCCAGTAGGGCTGGAGAATCAGAGAGCTGGAAGGAGAATGGTGCCTCACAGGTTCAATGTCAGACAAGGGCCAGAGTGTTCAGGCCACTGTCGCATTCTTAGAATTCTGGGAAACCATCGATGAGTTAAAAACATAAAGTTATGCAATTGGACTTGTTTTATGGGGAGCGCTTTACAATGCAAGGAATGGATTCAGTAGTGGCAGGGTTAGATGCAAGAAAATCAGATAGAAGACTATTGCAGTCCTGGAGGTGAGAGATGATGGCACCATTAGGACAGAGAGGAGTGGATGGATTTGAGAGATACTTGAAATGTAGAACTGATAGGATTCACAGGCTTAGTGGCTAAGAATGAGGAAGAGGAAGGAGTTAAGGATTGAAAGGAGTAAGAACTGAACATCTAAGGTTATAGTGATGCCATCTATACAAGGAGTGCTAGGATTGGGAGATAAAATAATGCAGTCCTTGAGCAGCACTTTCTCTAAGAAATCTTTTACAAGATGAAACAATTAATAGATATTTCCAATTCAACCCAAACTCAGGACTACAGAGTTTCCACTTAATCTCTTTTATATTATACCTGTATCTCTTATACCAAGAATCCTGATTCTCAAGGACACAAGGGATGATAGAGTATCTTACATATATTTATTGACTTTATCCCACATAACAGTCTTAGAGTAGCATTACTAATACTATGATCATCTACATAATTACTGAGAATGTTTTTTCCTTCCTCTACTTTTTTGTAGTTATACTACATTCTGTCTGAGCATATAGACATTATATACCCTCTTTTAACATTAATTAGAGTGAATTCTGTAGATAATCATAGACCTAACACCACCACATGGTATATGTTGATATTTCTGTAGTCATTTTGGTTGTCTGAGCACATTCTCTGGAAGCTTCCTTAGAAAGGCTCTGGGAACTATTTGCCTGACTTCTTGTATATTTTTCACAGTTGGTCTGTTCCTTTTATACTTGAAGGTAATTTTGAGGAATATAAAATCCCTGGCTAACATTTCTTTACTTGAATATCTCTAATATATTACTCCATTTCTGCTAGCATAAACCATGACTGTTGATTACTATTATATCTAATATAAATTGGATTTTCTTTGCCTTGCTAGTTTTGCCTAGATACCAAATTATTTTTTCTTTAAAATATAGAGATTTTACTAGAATGTCCTGATATTGGTTTTCTGGGTTGATATTTTATGCTTTCAATATATAGCTTCAAATGTAAACATATTTTAGAAAAGATTTTTGTCTTATAGTATTATAGTTGTATTTTTCTGTTCCTTTGCTTTGTTTTTATTTTTTAATAGAGACCTTGTTTGCCTTTGTAATGAATCTTCTTTGCCTAGTCTCAATATTTTTAACTTTCTAATTCTTTTTAAGCCACTCTTTTTGTACCAGGGATTGAGCCCAGGAGAATTCTATTTCTGAGCTAAATCCCCAGCTCTTGTTATTTTTTATTTTGAAACAGGGTGCTGAGTCTGGCCTCAAACTAATTTTTATTTTTTTAATTTATTCCAGGGATTGAACCCAGGGACATTGTACCTCTGAGCTCCACCCCCGGCCCTATTTTTTTTTTATCCTTTATTTTGAAACAGGACTCACTAAGTTGTGGAGGGCCTTACTAAGTAGCTGAGGCTGACCGCGAACCTGGATCCTCCTATATCTGCCTCCCAAGTACTGGGATTACAAGTGTGCACCACCACGCCCAGCCTTAATTTTTATTTTTAATATGTTAATATGCTGTCCCTTTTCACTTTTCATTTCTCTCAAAATATTCTCTGTCATGCTCATTCTGTCTTGCATTGAATTTTACCCTTTTATTTCTCCTACCTTAGTTCTGTTCCCTCCTTTCTGAATTTTTCTCATTCTGATGAGTATTGTTTTTGCAACCTCTTTCTAAGTTTTTAGCTTGTTTTTGAAATAAAAGGCTATGTCTGTACCTTCCTATTGCCTGTTTTTAAAGGAAATAATTTCTGTCCATTTTTAGGAGGCACACGGCTCAGAGTAACTTTCTAATGTCACAGGCTCCTTCTTCATCTATATTTGCACAGCAGTCTCGCTTCCTGAGACTCCTCCAGTGTGTTAGGCCAAATGGATCCCAAATATGTCTGTGTCCTAAGCCCTGGAACCCACACATACCTTATGCTGATTGGCAAAAGGTATTCTGCAGATATAATTAAGGTTCCGGACCATAAAATAAAATCGAGGGAAATTACCTTAGGTTATCTGTGTAAACCCAATCTAATCATGTGAGTCCTTAAAAGCAGAGAACTTTCTCCAGCTGCAGGCAGGAAAGATGAGCCAGAATGGAAGGTCTGAGGGATTAGAGACAGACAGCAAAGAAATGCAACCTTGGTCCTACAACCACGTGCCACAGAGTTCTGCCATCAGCCTGAATGACTGGGGAGCGGCCTCCTCCCGAGTGTCCAAACAAAAGCCAAACAGCTGGCATCTTGATTTCTGCTCTGTAGAACTCAGAACAGAGAAATCAGCCAGACCCACACACACTTCTGACCTGCAGAATTGTGGGATAATACATTTACATTGTTTTATGTCACCAAAATTTGTGTCACTATTTTACAGTAGTAATTTGGAAACAAATACATCTGCTTTTTTTTTGGAACTTCTTTTCCCTTTCTTATCATCATCATCATCATCATCATCATCATCATCATCAGGGTCTGCTCCTCATTGTGAGATTTTGTCCTAGAAAGGAATCCCTACAGACTCAGGGTTGAGAGGTTACAGGGGCCATGTTGCTCCAACACAGACTAGAATGCTCTCAAATTTAGAATTCACCCGCCCCCCCCAAAAAACCCCTAGCATTCTGCTACTGGTATGAGCAAAACCCTTCCAGTTTCTGCTGCTGTTCTCAAATTTCCTGGGCCTTCTAGTGAACAACTACCAGCTGTGTTCAGCTAACCTGTTCCGTTCTTTCTCCTTTTTCAGACACCACCCTGAGTTTCCCTCTGACACTAGTACTAAACAAGTCTTGTGACTACTGCTGACCTGTCCTCTCAGCCTGTGTTTTGGGGTTCTGTGACAACACCTTGTCAACAATTTTGTCATAAGTGCCCATCCAGTTTTGGTTTTGCTAAACAGTTGCCTTGGTTGTTTATATGTGAGAATTTGAAGACATTTTTAAAACTATGCTCTCTCTGCTATCGCCATCTTCCCAGCATCCTGGGCCTAATTTAGACATACTTTTGAAAAATTGCTTGTAAATCTTAATATATTTGCAAGGGCAACTCCTCTTGTAAAGAACTTTAGTAATAAGTTTCTGTGTAAGTAAAGAGAGTTACTTAAAATATATTCAATTATGTCCTGGACACCTGTTTATGGATGTGGGTGTTTGTGAAGCCCACCTGTCTAGGGACATAGGTGCTAAAGAATGTGCAGATCGTGAAAAAAGAGTTGATCACAGAAGATTAAATGGGATTATTTATTTGTGTCCTGCAATTATTTAAGGTTTGAAATACTAAATCACTTTTAAGTTTCCAGATATGTCAAAATATAGCAAAAAACCAAGTGAGTTATATAAGAAGATGAAAAAGTTATTCATTCTGAATTTCTTGAGCTTCTCTAAGCACTGAGCAATGAAAATGCGTGCAACTTCCTATTCCCTTGAGATGCTGCAACAATTATCAGTAGTGGAAATGAGGCAACGGCGATGGGGTAGACACATAGAAGACTGCCCATGGCCTCCACCCTCCAGCTGTGGTGGGAAGGGCACATGTGGAGCAAGAGCAGATGAGGAAACAGGAAACAATGCAAGGTGTAAGGAACAATTAGAGAATTAAGTAGACTTAGGTACTTAGAGCAATACATTAAATTGTAATAAATTGTCTTTAATTTTTATTATTATTAAAGACATGGTAGAAAAGAAAAATGGGAAATTCTTCACTGCACATTAAAAAAATTTTTATCATTATGCATTTTCCTTGCCTTATATAGCATTAAGTGACCACATCAGACATGCTTGGAGTATATTGAAATTCATTCTTGATTAGCCGTGTTGTTATTTGCAATGTGATGCAGACATAATTAAGATGTCACAGCCACTTTGTCAATGTAAAGATGGTGGAGGAAATAATATTAAAAATAATTCCAATTTAAAGAGTGTTAATAATTCAGATATAATAATTTTTTGTTCAGACATATCCAATTTTCTTTGAATATGCAATCTAAAAAGTTGAGCTGAAAGTGAAAATATTTTATAATGCTCTTAATTTGACCACTATTTGTGATTTTTGTTGACTCTATTTTCTGAATCTTTATTTTCACATATTTTTATTTTCCCATCTGTGGAGCAGAGATAAAAGAACATAGGAATCACAAAGGTCAGATCAGATGACATAAAAATACCTGTAAGAAACTATAAAATACTTTACATATGAAAAAATTTTTATACTTTTATTGATGCATTGTAGTCTTATAATCTCACATCATAATGTAGTAAATAGTAATAGTGGCATACATGCCTACAGCAGTTGATGACTTTTTTCCCCCGGATCCCTCCACATTTCCCCTTTCCCCATACATGATACAGACATTGGCATTGGTATTCTCACATATGTACATAATGTCCATGGAAGTGTTTCCTTTGGTAATTCTCCTTCTCCCCCACCCTCCCCTAGACCACCTCCCTTGCTCCCCTGGGTTTTTTCTTCCATTATCTAAAATCCCTATTATATCCCGATTACTCCCTCGCTTCCACATATGAGAGAAAAACATATGACCCTTCACTTTCTGTGACTGGATAATCTCACCTAACATAATGTTCTCCAGGTCTATCCATTTTCCTGCAAACAACATAATTTTGTTCTTCTTTATTGCTGAGTAGAATCCCATAGTGTGCATATCCCATAATTTTGTAACTCATTCATCTGTTGATAGACACTTAGGTTGGTTCCATAATTTGGCTATTATGAATTGAGTTACTATAAACATGGATATGCATATGTTACTATAAAATTCTGATTTCAGTCCCTTTGGAAAGATACTCAGGAATGGTATAGCTGGATCATATGGTGG